>PVJH01018833.1:0-31311 GCA_004026705.1 Nesogale talazaci
GAATCCGGGCACGCTGGTGCCAGATAATTGGCTCAGTTACAATGAATTTTAAAATGTAAAGATATTTTCAAAACTGTGATTAGAAGAAACCATTGGCTCTTGTGGCAGTTATGTGCTTTTCTTAATTTCATGATTGAGATGTAGGGGTAGAGTCTAGCCTGTTAATCTGGAGATAGCCATTGAGTAGCCAATGAGGCCTCTGTGTCTATGAGTTTGTTTGTCTAGTTTACCCGGACTAACACAGCTCTAATATGATCTCCTTGTGGATCTGTGGATTCATTTAGTTCCCCCTCTTCTTTAACCAGTCGAGTCCTTTGGGGTAAGTTCTTTAACTTCCTTGAGCCTCAGTTTCCTCACTGAATATGGGAGCAATGACCTCAAAAAGCTCCCGGAGAGTCAGTGTAGTGAGATAGCACAGGGAGAGAGAAGTGCAGGCACACCCTTTCATGTTGGTGATACTGAAATGCTTTAAAAAGATGAGTATTATTATTTTAAAACTTGTAATTCTCATTGTGTCTCGGCCTCTTAGCTACGATCAAGTGTAGCAAACCTAATCATTCTTACAAAATGAAAGCATTGCCTAATACAGCTGAAAGTTTGATAATGGGAAAAAGCCACACATTTCCTGGAAATAACATTTTTCAGTAGGCTCTTAGACAACTTAATTCCTAATAACCTCAGATTTAACTCCAATAAACTCAAGGCACTTGCAGAAATACCACACGTTTTCAGATTCCTCTTGTGGGTTCCAGGCTATTCAGAATGAATAGTTAATTGCCAGCAGGGTTGTCCCAGCCTTCTCTAACTCTTTTTTAACCTGGACAGTAAGAGTCCAGGTGCACAAAAGGCACCCAAGGTGCTGCGGACATCCGGGCCTTCTCACCCGTGCGCCTTTGTCCCCTCCTCCATCCGCACGTTTGACAAGCACACCGCTTTCATTTTATTTGGCTACTCACTTCCGCCTTTCCCTTGGAGATTCCATCTGGTGGTTCATGCTTTTTTCCAGTGGGAGGCTTTGGGGCTTCACATCTCTGGACATGGGCGCAGGTGGGCTCACCACTTGCTGGTTCTGGGCTGGATCTAAAGCCAACCAAGAGCATAGGATTAGTGCGCAGACCACATCGCTGCAGCTCAGCTGCTGCGGAGTCCCTACAGCTCGAGAAGTCACCTTCCTCTACAGTGCTAGTGCTGCTGGGGGCTCACTTTGATGTCATGTCACCCTGGGCACAGGGAGACAGGAGCACTCAGCTTGGTCACTGCACTAGACCCTGCACCTCACTGACATCTGATGTCATAGTAGTAGCAGAAATGCCTAAAAAAAGATGGACTTTCTACAACAGAGATACTAAAAGGGTGGTGGGGGGGAGAGGTGGGAAGAAGGAGGGCACCACAGGCACATAATGACACATACTCCCAGTCAGGGGGAAGAACAACAGAAACCAGAGGGGAAGGGAGACAGCGGTCAGATTGAGATTTGAAAATAATTAACAATCTGCAATCTATCAGCGGGCCAGGAGGGTTGGGGGGGGGAGGGGGGAAAAAGAGGAGCTGATCCCAAGGGCTTGATGGAAAGTAAATGTCTAGAAAAGAGAATGATGGGAATCTATGTACGACTATGTTGGCGAGCGACAATGGATATGTGGTTTGTAACAAGAGTTGGAAGAGCCCCCAGTAAAATGGCTAAAAAAAAAAAAAAGATGGACTTTCTACTCTATTGCCGGGAAGACAGATTCGGGTGGGGGCAATTGCTAAAGCGCAGAGGCAAGCAGTTACTTCCTCTGACACGTGGAACATGTTGCTAGTAACTATACATTTCACACGGGGTGGGGGTGGGGTGGGGGGCTGGACTTCTCTACTCTTACCCTGAGATGGTTGTGGGTTCAATCCCCAGAGTGGAGCTCCAGCTTCTGCTTCCAGCTGCTGGTCCGGATGGACTCCTTTTGGTACAGGGTTCTCAGAATGAGTCGGGATCCCTTGAGTTGGACTGTTGAAATGAACATACTTCAGGATCTAGGTAGTGGAGCTCAACGCATTAGTCCCACTGCTTGAGGTAGGGCTCATTATAACATTTAAATGAACTAACTTTTTTTAGGCTTAAAATGGATTTGAAAAGGATGTAAACTGGCACCCTCAACTTCACAAACTCAGGAAAGCATCATTTCTGATATTCTCGCCACTTCCCATCCATGAAACGCTTCATTCCAGTCATTAGAAGAGATAGCAGAGATTCTTGAAATCTCAATTTTCACAAGAGTTTGGGGACTTAACTCTAGAAGTCCTGGGAGCTACCTGGGACCTTTGCTGCCTGGGCAAATTCACTGGCCTCTCAGCAGATCCTGATTGCAGAGAAAGGGGGAATGGAGAAACTGCAAGGAAAGCTGGTGCTCACACGGGTCCTCTGGAGAATTAGGCACCATCCACGTGAAACCCGTCTCAGCACCATTCCAATCTTCCCGACCTGAAGCCTTGAGTTCATCACATCGGATGGCCCCTTGGAACTGTGTTCACTTGACACACAGTGTTCTGCAGTGTCTAGACATGGGTAGATTCCACGCTCCTATAACCTAGTGGTCCAGCTGGTGTTCATGGGAGAGTGCTCAGGCCAAAGTCCCAGCAGCAGAGATCAGCTCCCAGCCAATCCAGCTCTCAATCTTGCAGTTAGACTGGTCTTTGAAAATGACACCAGGTAGCCTTTTGTGGCTTTGAATCCCTATGGGGCGGGTGTGTGTGTGTGTGTGTGTGTGTGTGTGTGTGTGTGTGTACTGGTGCCTGCAGGTGCATGTATGCAAATGAAGGTCAACATCTACCAATTATCTCAGAGTGTAGAGTTCTGGATGCTCCAGACATTTCTGAACACCCTGTTCTGATCTCCCATGGAACACATCAGAACCTACGGGTAAGGAAGGAGACAACCCACAATCACCCAGGGTTTGGCGGTCTGTCCTTTCTGCTGTCGTCCACCATCCCTGTGACTCTCATTGCTCACTCAGCTGAAGCTCCTGGCAAAGTCTGGGGTGACACCAAACAGTGGTGGGATTCCAGGGTCTCATGTTCCTTCCTCTTCCTCCCTCTCCCTCTCCCTTGCCGATCTCTGAGATCTGGGTTTCAGACTTGTATGAACAGCATGTGCCTTTGCTCATCTAGGCCATTGTGTTTCCTTTATTTTTTATTAATTTGAAAACAGACATGCCCCAACCTTTGCCAGCACCGCTTCTACATTTAAAAGCCAACGGCCGTGGTTTCATGGTTCCTGCTTGGAACCAATGATTCACCATGATTCACTGTCATTCCCAAACTCTCCTACCCCCATTACCATAAACTCAAAACCTCCATAGCAAAATCTCCATCTCTTCTTATTAAAAAAAAAAAGCAGGGACTTCTATTTAAAAATAAACTTATTTACATTCCCTCTCTCAAGGACACTTACTTTAGAGCTATTAGGTTGTGTCTGAGAAATATGCACTGTATTACTGGAATGATGATTTCAAAGTAGAATACGATTTGCATTTTCAATGGCTTCCCTTCCTGGGAGGGACCGGGCAGAGCCTGATGGAAAGGCAGGCATTGGCTCCTACCTCCTCTGTCCCTCCAGGGTATCACGCTCCCCGTTCTTCGGCAGAAAGTCATTGTCATCCTCTGGGGACGGTTTCTTCTGCCGTCCCTCGTGTTCTTCCTCGAGACAGTTTCCCAAGTCCACCTTCGTCTGAGGGGGAGAAGAGAGAGCATCCTGAGTAGAATTTTCAAACCCATTCGTCACCACACCGCACTCGGTCAATGACGTGGCCTCCAGTGAAACAACCAGAATCAGAGTAGAATCATCACCAGTTGTTCAAAGGAACCGAATAACGGGTGGTTTCCAACAATGTAGAATAAATGTCTCAGCAGCATCTTTCTCATAACGAGGGACAGATATGTAACTATTGAAAACTCTTCTTTTTTCAAAAACGAGGAAAAGTCTCAAGGCTACCTAGTTCAGGACACATGGCTTTTCAATATCCCTGGTGCGACAAACACTTTGCTCTCTACAATTAACTGAAACGAACTCACTGCCATCTGCTTCCAACTCAAGGTGACCCAATGGGACAGGGGAGAACTTCCCCTGTGGTTTGCTGAGAATGCTAACTCTTCCTGGGGGGAGAAAGAATATTGAAGGGGAGCAGGAACTGCCAAAAGAACAAACAAATCTGCCTCGGAAGTAGTAAAGCTAGCACGCTTCTTCAAAGCAAAGATGATGAGACATTGTCTCAGATACTTTGTACATGTTATCAGGAGAGACCAGTCCTGAGAGGAGGAAAGCATGCTTGATAAAGTCAAAGGGCGGTGAAAAAGAGGAAGACCTTCATCAAGAAGGATTGACACAGTGGCTACAGCTATGGGCTCAAGCATAAGAGCGCTGGGCGGTGGCTCACACTGTTCCACAGGGTCTTCCCGGCACCTGACAGCATGAACAATATTAACCTAAAGGCTGGCAGTGCAAACCCCCACCCCCTCCAGCAGGGAGGGTGTGATGATTGATTGAATTCCATAAAGACAGCCAAGAAAGCCCTATGGAGCGGTTCTACCCTGTAACACAAGGGGTGGGTGATGTGTTGGGATCAATTTAAGAGCAAGGTTGATGACTCATCTGGATCCTGGTATAATGCCTGTCTAGTCTTTCTCTGACCCCATTTACAGGAAGTAGGTGCAGGCCAGGCTTCCTGTATCTTTGCAGCACCCTAAGACAAACTTCAGGAGCTCTGGGGGTGATGGGTGGCACATTGGGCTGCTAACTGCAAGATCAGAGGTTCAAAACCACCAGCTTCTCTGAAGAGCAAAGATGAGGTTTTCTGTTCCTTGAAAACTCTACAGCTGGGGATATCCACAAAAGCAGGTCTCCCCTGCCCTCTAGGGTCACCGATAGATGGAATCAACTTGATGGCAGTGAATTGGCTTGTGATTAAAGAGACCTTAAAGTTCATTTAGTCCAGTGGTTCTCAACCCCTTTCACGGAAAGTCGCGACCCCTTTCACAGAAGTCGCTTCATACATCACGTGTAACAGATATTTACATTACAATTCACAACAGTAGCAAAATGACAGTTACGAAGTAGCCACAAAAACACTTTTCTGGTTGGGCGGTCACCACAGCACGAGCAGCTGTGTGACAGGGTTGCAGCATTAGGGAGGTTGAGAACCCCTGGCTTAGACTGTCAGGAGTGAGGCTTGAAGCCATTTCCTTGGTGGATAGTCCACTGTTGGCATGCCTTCTGCTGCTGCCTGGTGCCCTGGGGGCCAGGGCAGAGAGGGACAGGCAGGTGCCGCTTGCACGAATGAGCCGGAAGCCTAGCCGTCACCAGGGCATTGCCAGCAGGAGGTTACGTTCATTGGAATCTTGTTGGTCAGGTGTGGAGGGACCCAAGTGGCCAGCCTGTTGGCCGATCCTGTGAGGGTCACAACGTAACTGCTCCTCAGGAGATAGCATTAGGGCGTAGCCAGGGGAGTGCAGTCCTGGGGGATGCACTGGGCATGCATTCGTGGAGTCTGGTGGGACGAGTTGGCCTGTGGGTTAGTCCTTCTTTTCATGGTTAGTTATTTCCCAACCAGCTGGGCTTTCATGAATGGTCTCACCTCTGTCCTACTGCCTTCCGTGAGGGAGGAGGCTGTTGACAGCTGGTCTGCAGAACTTGAAGAAATGGTAAATGAAACCACCGTGTCCTCGATGATCTTGCGTTCCTAAGAAGTGAAAACACATCACACGCGGCGAGAGAAGTGTGTCGTGAGGGAACTTTAGGAACAACTTCAGCATGTGAACGGACAAGTAGAGCAATCATCATCGTCATAAAAAATCTCATTTTCCTAAAGCATGCAAATCATACAAAACATTCTCTATGGGCAGAGGTTTAGAGATCAACATTTAATTTCGGCACCATTGTCTTTGCCAATGAATTAGGTCGTGTGATTCGACAATGCTAAGGGGGGATTGGAATTAGACGCACACCTTATTTTTGAAAGCTCAATTCTCAACAATTTGTTGATAATATACATAGAAGTATAGCCCTTTTCAGGTTCTGCAGTGCGGCCTGGCTTGTTCAAAGCTAAATAACACTATTCTTCCCCCCCACTCATCTTTGTAGCACTGTCTGGAGTAATGGTAAGGATACCTTTAGTGAAACTCAGCCACCAAATCATCTTCATCCCTAACCATGCTCACCACAGGGAAACAAAAAAATAACAACAACAACAACAACAAAACCAAGTCTTTCATGTGGTCTCAATAAGGCAACCCCAGACTCCAATGCTGTAGGATCTTACTAGCAGGCTGGTGACTCTGCTCAGAAGAAAGAGAAGCAGGCACAGCCGCATGCCCACAGGCGCCATAAACACAAAGCGTGTTGGAAGGTTTTGAGGAATTGGGGCTACTGGTCAGGCAGTTCATACCTCCTCATAATATCTGCGTTCTTCCTCTTCGACCTCCTTTTGGGCCTTTTCCCATTCTTCCTTCAGCTTGTCCTGTTCCTTCTGGTACCTTTCCTGTTAGGAAATGTCCACAAAGGCTCGTCATTGCCTGTGGCATGCATCATTGGAAACACTCCCCCCTCTAATGAGGAGTCCTTTAAGGAGGAGGCGTGGTTTCGGACTCAGCCCTTAACCAAAGGCCAGCTGTTCAAACTCACTGGTAGCTTTTTTGTGAGGAAAAACCTGGCCATCCACTCCCATAGGGATCCCAGCTCAGGAACCCCTGCAGGACACCTGTGCTCTGTCCCAAGGTCGCAATGAGTCAGAATCAACAAGGAACACTAGTCCATTTTGGGGCAGAATGACCTTCTTTCAGCAGCATTCTGAAACTAGCAGATGCAGGCAGCGAACGAGGGATACTATTTTGTGAAATGCAAATGCTTTAGGGACACACAAGTCCAGGGGAAAGAGTATTATCAGCCCTATGTTTTGTACAGTGGTCATTATCTATTTGAACAGAAATCTTCATAGATAATAACTTCTGGGAAGGGAGAGAAAGAAAAGAAAAAGTCTAGAAACCTTCCTTAACTTGGGTTTGTTGGAAAAGTAAGATCCTCCAATCATTTGCTTTCACCGGCCCTGCAGGGATGAACTGTGCCATTCTATTAATAAGCTAGATTGCTGCCAGGAAAGTTTGATACGAGATGAAACACTTCTAGGTTTACAAGATGGGCAATGCTGAAAACTCCAAAATGGACAAGACAATAAGCAGTTGAAGCACTGAATTAATTTCTGTTTGCAGCTATGCCTCCAGTCTGGCATCTCCTTGCTTTAAGTAACTTCTAAATTCAGAGAAACTCTGAGATATCCCATTAGCCAACTTCCATGTCAGAACAGCCATTCTTGCTTGTAGCAATAATGGAGTACTGGTAACCACTCCTGGGGGGAGGGTGGGAAAAAAAAACATTCTACACAAGGGTGGTTTAAAAAAATGTGACTGGAGTCTCTGCCAACTGCCTAGAAGAAATTAATCCATGGAGAGTAAAATTAATACTTAAAAGGAGAACTGAAGGACTTGGGAATGTCATGCCTCACCTGGCAAAGGAAAGCACATCCCTGACGCCCATCCCACCCAGTCAAATAGGGCGGACTGGTTCAGGCCAATCCCCATGCTTCTGTCTGCACCTTCAAGGCACGGGGATGACCTGGAAGTGTCTCCTGTGATGGCATCATCCTAGAAACAAATGGATTTCACCGGATTTCTCTAGGGCTCAGAGGCATGATTGCTCTGGCTAGACCCTGTGACCAACAATCCCTGGCCGGCTCTTCTGTGCCAGGCAAAGGTTGGTTAACAAGGCCAGGCACTGTCAAGGAGGGCAGGAAGGGCTTTTCAGACTGCAGGAAACTGAGCCTGCAACTCTCCAAGAACTAGGATGGCAAGTAAATCCTCTTAAGCATTATTGGCGGGGGGGAACTCGTGCCCAGTGCCTCCTCCTGAGAAGGGCATTAGCTCTGACTTGTCAGGGCAACTTGAGGGGCAGAGGAAAGCTGCCTCAAGGAGGTTTGCACTGGACTTCACATGAGCAGTTCTTTCTCCTGTAGAACTGTTGCGTGGGTTTGAACTATCTACCTTTCATTAGCAGCCGGATTGTTTGTGTCAACTAATGATAACCTAAAATCAAATTAACTGCCAGCAAGTCAATACTGACATCTGGTAACCCTGTATGACTGGGTAGAACTGCTTGGTGGGTGTCTGAGACTGTAACTCTTTATTTTGGGGGGGGCATCACTGCCCTCTGGTGGTTGTGGGAGGCCCAGCCTTACTCCTGAAGAGCTGCTGCTGGATTTGAACCACCAACCCAGTGGGTCGCAGTACTGCACACAACCACTACGCTACCAGGACTCAGCCTACTGCTACTCTTTATAGCAGGAGTCCTCAAATCTTTATAGCAGGGGCCACATGTGACCCACCGAGGATATTTATCTGGCCCACCAGGTGTTTTTGTTGCTGCCGTTGTCCTCCTGCTTAATGGTTGACTCATTCCAGGCCCGCGGTGAATTTGTCCTTAATTTTTTTTTGTTGTTGTTGTTGTTGTTGTTAACTATAGTCTGGCCCTCCAACAGTCTGAGGGACAGTGAACTGGTACCCTGTTTAAAAAGTTTGCGGACCCCTGCTTTATAGGAATAGAAAACCTGCCTTGCCCTCAAGGAGAGGTTGGTGGTATAGACATGCTGACTTTGTCATTAGCAGCCCAGCTTGTAACTCAGGGGTCCGAAGGGACTGAAAGAAATTGTCCACGTGTCCATCCATCTGTCTATCTGTCTCTCTTCTCTCTCTCTTTCTCTGGTGGTGAAATTTCTGAAATACAGTTCTTCCAAAAAAGTCTATAACTCCCACCAAGCGACATGTTTTCCACTAACAGAGGAGATATTGGTCAATTCTCATGACCACACCCATGGCTCTAAGGATGAGTCAATTTTGAAGCAGGGGGCAGAGACAGAGAGATAGAGAGAGAGAGAGAGAGAGAGAGAGAGAGAGAGAGTCCAGGACCATTGAAGGGTGTGTGCGAGATCTCTGTCTGAAGTGACAGAGGCCAAGCTGGAGCACAGCACCAGAGCACGGGGCCTGTGAGACAGAGCTGGAGGAGCAGGGCTGAGATTCTAGGCCTGTGAGACCGAGCGACAGGCTAGCTTCTTGGCCCACAGAGACAGAGAAGCCAGGAGCCCATGTGGCCGAGATGCTGAGGACTAGAGAGAGATTTGTTGACTGACCAGAGGAGGGGTACTGCTGTGATCCAGTGTCTGTGTTCTCTTTCCTGATACTATTAGCACCTCCAATAAATCCATCATGAGGAGTACCGCTTGTGAGCTCTCTGTGGTCACTGCCATCCCTTACTGAACCCAGAACGGAAATAGAGGGATTTGGGAGGATCGGTTGCTTCAGGATCGGAGGTAAAGAAAGATGAAGTGTGGAGGCAGGCCTAATGCCTTCCTCTTGACAATTGGGAAACCAGATTGCCATTTATTGCACACACACACACACACACACAAACACACCCTTTCCCAAGAAGCACTTAATTCACAGACCTATAATCCACGATACCACACCAGTTGACAATATGGTGGGACAAGAGTCTCTTGTCACCCTTCGAGGGGAGCAGCACTCTCCTGCCCACTGCATCCATGGAACTTTGGACTCTGGCTGCTCACCATTTCCTCGGGGAACAGATGGGATTTCCAAGAGCATGGCAGGTGGCCAGGGCTTCTCTGAGGGTTCTCTCTGGGTCCCAAAGCCCCAGCAGCTCCAGGGCTTCTCAGTCTGCCTGGTACTAACAGGGTGGGGTTTGAAGCCCATTCGTGGTATGCCCGAGATTCCATTCTGACGCAGGCCAATCCTGGAGCATGGAACCGAGCTGCCCCCAAAGAGTGCTCAAGGCAAAATCCTTTCCAGATCTTCTGAAAAGTTGGTGGGGTGGGGTGGGGGGTTCAGATAGCTGGCCGCACTCCACGAGCAGGACTCACACCCACACCCCTGGCCATGAAGTGGATTCTGACTCATTGCGATGGGGGAGATCTGCCCCCAGGCTTCCAGGGCTGAGGTCCACAAACCCACTTCCACACACAGTGTGGACGATTGGGTTTGAATCACGAACCTTTGGGTTAGCAGCCCACAACTTAACCACGCTGCCATCCCCAGAGCTAAGGTGCCACATGAATGACAATCTAAACAGCCCCTTCCCTGTCCCCTGGAAAACAAGTCAGAAGAATTAGAACACAACAGAGGAGACATACAAGTCTCTTTTGGGGGAGTAAAGATCAGTACTGCTTAGTGGAAAGAGCATGGGGTGGGGCTGTATCAGGGTCTGGGGGTGAGTTGGAACATGGGCTCAGCACTGGCTACCTGTGGGGAAATGAATAAACTTCTGTGAGCCTCAGTCTCTCCAATGGCTAAAGGCAGCTATCAGCCCTGACTGTGAAGGCCCATGAGAGGATGCAATGAGTTGAATGATGCCAAGGCACACACCGGCCATGGTGCTACCCTTCCCGAGCACTGGGCAGTGACTGACTGTCTAAGGGTAACTGGGGTACTCTCAGCAGCCCTTTTGACAGGTAATTGGCAGGAAACAACTATGAAGCTAATGCATGCATCTGGTCTGCAATTGAGCCTCGAATCTCTGGACCACCATGATGCTTGGAGAGGATCTTTGGATAAAGTTGATCTTTGACATTCACATTGCTTTATTATGCCAGCTTACCTGAATGCAAGCTGTCTAATCACCCATACCCACCAGTATGCCTTAAGTATGTCTAGAAGTTTTCTAGAAATTCATTTAAAAAATAAAAGGAGCAGTTTTGACTCATGGGTGGAGCCAACATCTTCACTTAGGGAAGGGAGACCAGCTTTTATTTCATTCATGGGCTATCAAATAGCCTTTTCAGGATTCACTCCCACCAACCCTTAGTTTGGAATTTTGAGATTGAGGATTGAGAGGTCCAACCCTGGGAAGTTTTGGGGAGAGTTGATGCAGTCACTTTTTAGGGTCCTCTGTGTGTGCGACTCTCACCAGAGAAATCAGACAGACCCAGGGCATTGGGCTACAGGGACACACACAGACTCATCGACTGGCGAGACCAATCTTATTCCATCCACCTCTTGTGCTATCAATCTCCTTAGTGCAACAGAACATTTAAAAAGCATTCAAGAGGGCAAGGGCAGCAAATGACGTCCTACCTGGAGCAAACGTTCCTGCTCCTGCTGCCACTTTTCCTGCCGCCTACGCTCCTCTTCTGGGTCCCAGGCCCAGAATTTGAACTGCTTAGAAAAACAGAATCAGGGTCAGAGATGAGCCGCATCCTCCAAGGCCAGGCAAGGGCATCTGAACACAATCAGCCTCCAGCCAACTCCGGGAGAGACACACTGCCCTGTAAGCTTTCCCAAGTCTGAAGACCCTCTTTAGTTGGCTGAAGCCACGGTGACTTCTTACGTCACCCCCCCCCCCTTTGATTTCCATCCAAGATGCGACTAAGATTGGCCATTTAGAGCTACTGGTACTGTGGAGTAATTAGTCATTGGCACGAGGCGGTCCCTAGCTCATTTCTCTTTGATGTGTTTTTGAAATGCATTTAAGCTCGGAGCTTGAGGTGCTTCTCCGGCATATTGATCCTGGGCCCTGGATGCCAAACAAAAGTGACTGATGATTTCAGCAGGATGGCACGGGCCACCAAATGTGTAAGAAGTGGTGCTTCCAGTGTTAAATCCCATTGTCAGAGCAGATCTGCCCCACGAGGACCCCCCGGGCAGTAATCCTTTTGGAAGCAGACTGCAGAAATCTTCCCCACAAGGAGCAGCTGGTGGCTTCTAATCGCTGATCTTCAAGTTTGCATTTGAATCTTGGATCCCTGTGCTACCAAGGGGCTTGGAGTGTGATAAAGCTGATATGTGCCAGCTGTGGAACCAGCGCGCCCACCAGTGCCGCCTAAAACTCGGGAAAGGAGACCTCAGACCCAGGTCCCACATACACACTCAGACCTAAAGACAATTTATTTTTTTCGCCTTCTTTTTGAAAATTCTTTTCTTAGTTTGGAAACTAAATGAGTGAGGGGGACAAGGATAGATGAACAAAAGCAGGTGCTCAGGACACAGGATACAGGATGGGGTGGATTCAGAAGGGAGGAGAAATCACCGTCTTCAGAAAACCAGTAAATGGCAGAGGCTGCAGTGACTGACAATGGGCAGTACCAGTTGACCAGAGGCGGTGCCTAGGCAGACCATGGGCCATGTTCCCTGATAAGGGCTCTCCTTCCTTTCCCTCTGTCCTGTTGGGGTGGTTCTAGGAGGCTTCTAATACTGCCTAGTGCCCAGCTGGTGCAAAGGGTTAAGCAACAGCCATTGTAAACATCAGTCCCAAAAGGAGCGTGGGAAGCTAAGAGAAGGTAAGGTGGGATGAAGGAGCGGAACACAGAATATCTGCTAAAAAGTGAGAAAGATCAACAAGGCACGTATGACAATGACAAATACCAGTGCAGCAGACAAGCGAGAAGAAAGGAATTATGACCTCCCTTCCTTCCCCAGGGGATTTTTGCTGAGCACTGACTCTGGGCCCCAAGGAACTATCAGTTGGGCAAGCAGTAGTCCTAGCTTCGCAGAGCGATAGCAGCACTGTGGGGAAAGAGGTTCAAGTTGGCAGGCATTTCACTTGACTTGGGTCCACAATCAATGCCCAGGGAAGCAGGAGTTAGGACATCACAGGAGGTGCTGTCCAGGGCCAACCTACTGTGAACGATCTCTTTAAAGTGAAAAAAAGCAAAACTAGTGCTTTGAGGCTTCTGATATGCCTGTCGCCAGCCATGGCACTGCCCACGACTTCTGAGACAGGTATAAAGCAAGCTGAGAACTAAGGAGGAACAAAGAAAAAGGGAATTGTGTTGGTAAAGATTACTGGATGGGGTGCTGCCAGAAGAAACAGATGTGTCTTAGAAGAATGCTCCTTAGAAGTCCGTCTCACATACGTTGGACCTGTTAACAGAAGGGACTGGTCCCTGGAGAAGGATGTCATTGCTGTATGAGGGAGAGGGTTCCTGAAATAGAGAAAGTCCTACGAGGAGATGAACGGTGGCTGCAACAAGAAGTCCTTGGCACTAAGTGGTCATGGCCTCATTTCTCTTCTGATGTGTTTTTGGAAATGCATTAAAGCTCTGAGCCCAAGGTGCTCCTCCTGCATATTGATCCTGGGTCCCAAGCACCAAACAAAGGCGACTGATGATTTCAGCAGGATGGCCTGGGCCACTGAATGTGTAAGAAGTGGTACTTGCAGTGCTAAAACCCATTATCAGAGCAGATCAGTCCCCTGATGGTGCGGGTGACAGGGCCGGGCAGTGTCCACCCTACTGTGTGTACAGCTGTTTGGAGGACTTGTAAATGGTACCTAACCCAACTGTCAAGAAGCCAAATCCCACCCACCCACTGCAACGGACTTGATTCAGACTCAAGGCAACCCAACGAATCAAAGCAGGACTGGCCCTTTGGGTGCACATCTCTCTGGGGGCAGGAAGCCTCATCTTTTTCCAGCATTGCACACAACAACAGTGCAGCTTAGCCACTGAGTGGAAAGGATGATCTATACAGATGAATTATGAGTAGCAGTCAGTGTGATAACTATGAGGAAAACAATTCTATACCAATCCAACCACTTCTCTACATCACAGAATTGTGTATGCTCTGCTGTCTATTTCCTTAAGGATGATAAAACAAGCTAATGAAAGTTAGAACGGACAGTATGGAATACACTCAAGTATAAGCCAAAGCACTTAATTTTACCACAAAAAAACTGTATTAAAAAGGTGCTGAAACCCTCAGCTTGTGCACGAGCATATACGGGACTTACTTAGCTCTTGTGGATTGACAAGTTATCTGTTTTCAAGCTTGTATCTTTCTCTAGCTTGAGGGCTTCTTAAGGGCAGTGAGGGGCTCTTATCACTCTCCCTACCCCAGCTCGCATACAACTCTTGGCCCCCGATAACTTTTGTCAGTCCACGGATGGAATCAACTCAAGCTGGGGGGACGCATCTCCGTGCACCTTCCTCTTCCTGGTCCCCAGGATCCTGGGACTAGTGTGGGTCTGACAGAAAACAGCACATGTCCATTTGGGTCAGCATGACCAAAGACTTCTTTCCTCTTTAATGTTTCTATGCTTTCCAAGTGTCTTTTACTTTTTTCTTCTGTGAGGGAACATCAACCATGAAAAGGCCATCAATTTTGGCCGGACATTTTCAGAGAACTCACAAATGTAGGTCAGGCACGTGCCTCTTCTTGCTCTCTTCTCTAGAAACCAGAGATGGGAGCAATTTCCCCGCAGCCCACCCTTCCTCTCCACCTCGCCCCAGGCAAACACGATGATCTATCAGGGTGGTTTCAGGGTAATCCAGAATTGCAGCCAGTGTATTATGCCATGCTCTGGCAGATCCGTGCCATCCATGCCCACTTCGAGGCCCCTCTGGGGAGGTGGTTGCCATATGGTTGGGGGTCAGACCCAACTTCACAGGAATCTCAGGGTGGTTGGAGACGGAACTGTCTTTAAGGCGCTGATGGATGCTTCTGGAAGGTGGCTGGTGATCCCAAGGGTTATGTGACAAGGGGTGAATCTTCTCCTCATGCAGTCATGGCCTTTACATATCCCCAGTGTGAGGAGACCTTCCTCTGGGGGAAACTGCTCTTGGCTGGAGTGTGGCTGGGGGAGGAGCCACTGGGGAGGGTAAAACTAGCCATGGTGGCTGATGCGCCAGATACTTCCTTAGAGGCTCTGTCCAGCTCTTTCCATTTGGGCTCAGAACCACCCTGGGATGAAGCTATCATTATATTAACCGTATAGGAAATAGTATGGTTTTGGAGGATGACATTTAGAGAACAACCTCAGGGACCTCGGGGTAAGTGGAACCCTGAATCTGGATGAGATCAATGGTGTGGAACAGTGATCATTTGGACAAGCATTAGTTGGTCACCATCGAGTCGATATCCATTCATGGTGACCTCGTGGGTGTCAGCGTGCCCCTGTGCCCCATGGGATTTTTGATGGGATTTGCTGAGGTGCCTCTGGGTGGAGTCCAACCTCTGAACTTTCTGCTCGCATTTGAGCACACGAACGGCGTGTATCACCCAGAGACTCCGGCTGGTGTCAGGCGGGCGTCCACATCAGGTAAGACTCTCCAAGGGTGAGTGAGGAGGATGAAGCCAGCAGTGGGGACACCCCGTTGAGAAAAGAATCAGGTCTGCAGACAGCGTTCAGATACAGTGGAGTCCCAAGAAATTTCCGTAACCTCATGCGTCTCGATCCTTTCGCTTATATTTCTATGGTTCATTGACATACACAATTGAAAAGGAGGTGACCAGGCAATTCTGTTTAAGATCCTGGCTGTGGGGATAGAAGCAACAGGGGGAGCTGTTCTCCAGACCGCATCCAGGGTATATTCAAGGAAGAGTGTCTTCATTTTTAAAATGTTTTTTTTGAATGCCTACTGTCCGTCTCTCCATTTTAATACAACCCCCTAACCTCACATCTATTTGAATGGTTCCCTGTTTTCAGATACAACAGCAACTTTATATAACACGAATGTGTACCTTCCTAATTCTCCTGATAGCATCCTGCACAACTTTCAATGTGTCTTTTAAAAACCAGTGGCTTAGAGTCCATTTTTTTTGGTGGGATAAACTAATCAACAACCTTATTATGTATTACCATCACACTAAACCTAAGATCTTTAGTTCATGAGATTACTTACAGGCGTAGTTACGGGGGACTTGTCACTGCTTGGAGAATCCACTGCAGAGGAGAAGGAAAGAAAGAAAAATAAAAAGCATGAGTACATCCTAGGACGCCTTTCTTTGTGATTCTCTTAAAGGAGTACAGTTCCAATGTTACTTTCCAATCATTTTAAAAAAATTTTTTATTTTACATGAGCCAAGAGCATTAGAAAATCATCAGAGAGTAGGCCCCCTAAGCAGGCTGTACCCGCCACCAAAAGGAGTTAGGGTTGGTATCGTGGGATCTAGTGTCTCAATTAGTGCCAGGTTCTATACACTAGGAAGCAAACACTATTCCAATGAGTGCTGTTCTTAATGCGCCTGGCCATCTGGCTAGTTCCTCCTCTATCTGCTATGGAGGGGGTAGAGACAGTGACACAGTTAACAAGAGAACCGTTCCCCAAGCCCAAACCCACACACTGCCTTTGCCTTGATTCTAACTCGCGGAACAATCCCATCAAAACCAAACAACAAACCTCCCCCAATCCATCGCCATTAAGTTGGAATCCAACTCTTAGCGACCCCATAGGACCGACTAAAACTGGCCCCTAGGGCTTCCAAGGCTGTGAACCTCTAAGGAAGTGGATGGCCATATCACTCTCCCATGGAATTGCTGGTCAGTGTAACTGGCCTTTTGGAGAGCAGTCAAGTACTTAAGCCACCACACCACTAGGGCTCCTTGGCTACCCAAGAGCTTCTAGTAAATGTTTTTGTTTATTGCTTTACAAAAATAAGTAAAAATAGGGACATAAAGAGATAAAGAATAGTTTCTTTGGACTCTTCAAATAAGATTATCTGCATTTCCCCCCAACCTCCCATTTGAGTATAATTGGCACCACTGGGAAACTGAAGCACTAGCTCTTTGCCAACTGTGTGTCAGAAACCAACGTTTTTCTCTGAAAGCAGAAATGGACACAAACACCAGACATCATTGGTTGCCCCCAACTTTTTAATGCACAGAAGACAGGCAGCAACCTCAGTTGCCATTTACCTGACTGGGAGAAAAACTCGGATCGTCGCCAAGAGTTCTGAACTCTAAGCGGCACGCTGGCAGCGCCTGCCGGTTCTAGATGAGACAGCAGAACAGAACGAACAGGAAACCATGAAAACGAGGGTGAGGCAGAGGACAACCACCCTCCCGCTGCAGCTCACCTCGGAACGGAAGGGCGAGAAAATCAAGAGCCCAGACGTCTCAATGAAATGCACACAAAACTTCCATGATGCACGCAAACACTAGAGGGACCATGGCAGTGTGATTCTGTGTATCTTTTTTGGTACCAAGTGAAATTTTATAGCCTTAGCCTTAAGGGTGAGATGGTTTAAAATGTTACATCTCACAGTGGTAGAATGGCGAGCCACACAAGAGCTTTTCACACGGTTTTGCATTGTTTTTGAAAAACGCCACTCAAAAGCCCTCAAAAAATAAAACCCCTAAACTCACTGTCACGGAATTGATTTTGACTTATGGGGGCCGTCTAGGGTAGAGTAGAACGGCCTTGTGGGTTTCTGAAACAATAAATCCATAGAGGAGTAGAAAACCTTATCTCTTTTCTTGAAAGCCTTATCTTTCTGTGGGTGGCTTTGAACTGTTGACCTTGTAGTTAGCAGGCTAACATGCCACTCACTTTCTCATCTTCTGAAAACACCAGGAAAGGTAAAAGCAGAGATTGGTGGTTTCTTCATACACATTACAATATTATAAAGATCAGGTAGGGAAGTCCATGGCAGAAGTTATGAAGAAAGAGGAGGAAGAGGAAAGGAGAAAGAGAAGAAAGGAAAAGATGTATATGCCCATTTATAAGAAGGTGGCATCCATCATGAAAGTTCATGGCAAATATTTACTTCCTTAAACTATAGATGTACTATGAGTTTCTCCAGCCCATGAGGTACATATCCCAAACCAAACTTACTGACATTGAGTTAATACTGACCCTAAAGGACAATGTAGAACTGCCTCGTGTGAGTTTCGGAGACCCTTAACTGTTTATAGGAGTAGAGGCCCCGCCTTTCTCCCATGCATCTGCTAGTGGTTTCAAACTGCCAACCCTATGGATCATAGCCCAGCGTGTAACCACTACGCCACCAGGGCTCCACTGATGCAAATAGAGACACCAGTTATATATAACCTATGTGGGTTTTACTGAAACACCAATTGCGAACAAGGAAATTGGTCATCTCTTGCAGTACTTTATGACTATTTTCAAAGTACTTAAATATTTTGTGTTAACCATGGGGGAGGATGCTCTAAAACTGATATGGTAATGCTTGTACAATTCCCCTTGATAATGTTGAACGACTAAACTGTTGAATTGTAAGATATGAAAACTATGTGCCCATAAAACTTCATTTAAAAAAGATTTGTAGCATTCCTGTGAATCAGAATCTATACATACATACACACATACATATATACCTATACCTATACATATACATATATACATATACACATATATACATACATATATGTGTGTGGTGAAGGGAAACTGGTAAAACACCATTAGGGTCAACCAGTAGGCCCATTCAGTCAGCCACTAAAAGCATGGCTTTCTATGTTGGGGGACAGCACTTTCTCAGGGAGGGCATATTCAGCATGGTTCCTCGATTCCTGATCTTCATCCTGTTTTTGCTCTGGATTTCAGAGCAGTTACTAAAGCATACATTGACCGTTTTCATTTGGGTAGAGGTCTCTACTTCACTTGATTTTTTTCCAATTAAAAACAAATCCTATCATCTCGGGTGGCCCTTATGAAAGGTTTCATACTTCCTGAAGGCAGGGCACTTCCCAGCAAGTTCCCTTCCTTTCACTCAGCAGGGTCTTTGGGACAGGGTTCAAAGTGACCAGACATCCTGCTTTTGGCAGGACAGTCCTGATTTTAAACAATTTGTCCCGTGGCACTTTAAGAACATCCCCATTTTTGGAAAGAATGCATAACAAGCTAGGGAACTGCGGGAGAACGGGAAGGGAATATACCCCTTCTACACTCCTCCTACCCCCACCCCCGGTCAAAAAGAAGGCCATCAGAGAGTGGTCCCTGATCTACAGCCTCTGCATCACCTAGAAACTGGCTGGGGTTGTGGGATGCTGAGGACTTGGGGACAACTCACAGTGACCCCGTGCTCAACAGAAGGAAACAATGTCCCTTCTGCACCCTCCTCCCCACCTTCGCTAGACTTGAGCCCCTTGTTGCAGCTACTTTGTTGAACTATCCTGTTCCTTCCTCTTGTTCACTGACCTACTTTGCCGAGCGTGACGCACTTCCGCAGAGACTGCTCACCCCTGATCACATGGCGGCCAGAGGAGGTGAGAGGAAGTCTCGCCAGCCTCCCTTTTGAAGAGCATTCTGGTTATTGGTCTTCCAGTACGGATTTGTCGGTTCTTCTGGCAGCCCAGGATAGACTCGACGCTCTTTGTGTGTGAACACCGCCACTGAAACGCATCGTTCTTCTTCAGTGTTCCCGATGCACATTGGACTTCCGCATGCATATGAGCCAGTTTAATTTGCTGACTTAATCAGGCACACCCCCATCTTCAAAGTGACACTCTGACACTTCAAAGAGGTTTTTTTAGCAGATGGGCCCAAGGCGATGTGTCCTCTGGGAACTTGTTAGAAATGCAAATGGTTGAAATTCTGGGTGTGGGGCCCAGCAATGTATGTTTTAACAAATCCTGGGAGTGGGGGCACTCTGGTACACGCTCATGGTTTGAAAATCCCTGCCTTGAACAGGTCGTACTTGTGGGTGGACACACTCATCCCGGTATCTCCACAATAGAACAAACATTTGACACAGAGGAAAACCTTCCAGAGTCATTTGTTTCTGCCTGACATCTTTATCTTTCAACATGCTGTCATGGACGTCTATGTCCATCCTTCTTTAAGGGGCTGTTGTATTAGCAGCGATTCACAGTGACATCATGCATCCCAAGAGAACTGTCTCGCCTGGTGGTCCAGACTTTGTAGTACGGAGCTCCCGTGGTTGAGTGCTCTGCTGCCAACCTCAAGGTCACCAGTTGAACGCTTTGGGGGTCTGCTTCCACGCTGATGAGAGCCCGGGCACCGCCACGGGGCGATCGTTCCTCTGTGGTTGCTGCGAGTCCAAATCGACTTGCTGGCCGTGAGTTTGGGTTGATCTCTGCGGGATGAGGATCCCCAGGTCTTGCCACAGTGGATTTGAAGTGCCAACCTTTCCCGGAGCCGCTGAATGTGGTGTCGCCAGAGCTCCTTATTCTGAAACTAGGAGGTCACCCTTGGGCATGCTTATTCTGAGACTACCGGGGACTACAGAAGACTTGATGCATTTAAACTGTGGTGTTGGTGAAGCAGACAGAGTAGCCAGCAGAGGTCAGGAAAATGAAGCAATCTGTCCCGGAACAAGGACAGTCAGGAAGCCAGGATGGTGAGAGTATACTGGGGCTACATTATTATGAAGAGCCGATTGCTACAGACAACATCGCGTTGGGTAAAGCAGAGGCGTTGGGTAAAGCAGAGGAGCCACAAAAAGAGGGGGACCCTCAACAAAAGGCATTGACCCAGTAGCTGTAAGAATGGGCTCCAAGATCGCACTGTGGGTAACACAGACCCAGACCGGGGAGGGTTTTATTCTGTCTGACATGAGGTGATTATGAATCAGAGGCAATTCAATAGCACCCACCAATAGCCATTTTGAGGTGGAGATTGAGTTAAACACTTTGTATAGCTGTGAAAGTCTATCCCAATTACTTCTTCCAGGGAGGGTGTCAGTCATTTAACGTTTCTCCACAGATGAAGATTAGAGATTAGGAAACTGCGTTTGCTTAATGGACCCCAAGCAGGAACTCCAAGCAAGGATGTGAATGCAGACCCCTTCCTGTCTCCAGAGCCTGCTGCTTGTAGCCACAGCTCGGCTCCTGTGAACCAGATGAGGGCGTGGAGCTGGCATACATAACTATCTATCTCAAAGAATTTCTGATATGTTCTAACACTGCTAACTGTGATTCTCCCCCCCACCCCCCGCCTTCCATCATTCAACTTGGGTCAAACATGAAAATAAAGTCCTGAATTCAACAAAACATTTGAAAAGCAATACGTTGTCATAGGTCATAGAATGAATTACAATGTTTTTGTTGCTGCTAACTGCAGTTGAGTTGGCCGCTGACTCAAGGGAACCCCTGCACAATGGAGTGAAATGCTGCCTGGTCCTGCATCACCCACCATCGGCTGACAGTTGGATGATTGTTATCCACGGGGTCTCAGAGACCATTACCAAGGCCTTCTCTTCTCCATCCATCTGAGTCTGCACGCTCCACTGAGACCTGTGCTGCACCCTGTTCTGGCCACACCCAAAGCCTCCACTGAGAGATGAGTGGTAATGACACATGAGGTGGATTGGCCAGAAATCGAACCTATTATCTCCTGTATAGTAGCCATGCCTTCTATCACTGAACAATGAATGTCTCACAATTTAATAATATGTCTAGAAATGGTCAAGACTGCCTCCATTGACTTCATTTTTGTCAGTTCCCTTTGAACATTAGAACTGAGCAATCCGAAAGAAATTTGTTGAAGACAAGGTCGACCTACGTTCATACTGAGAAACGTATGACCACTAGTATATAATACCAGTTAAATCTCTCATCTTCCTTTCTTCCTATCATGTAAACATTGTACAGCCATGGCTCAACCATCCGTTAAGGAAACCAACCTAAATTCTTCCAACAGGGGCCCCAGTGGTGTATCTACCTACGAACGAAACCAGAAAGACCAAGCTCCCTGCCACCCGGTGAATGCTGACTCCTTGGCGATCCCCTGAGGGTTTCTGAGAGTGTAGAAAGCTCAGTCTTTCTCTGTGGAGTTGCTGGCGGTCTTGAACTACTTACCATTCTGATCACAGCCCAATGTGTACCCACCACACACCCAGGGCTTCCAAGGACACCTTCGGGAACCCCGGAGGTGGACCGGCTCATGAGTTCGCCACGTGGTCAGCAGATTAAAACCAGCGGCCCCTCCCTGAGGGAAAGATGAGGCTTCCTGCTCCTGTGAGGCACTCAGGGACAGCTCTCCCCTCGCTCATGGGTTACTGTGAGTCCAAATCAACCAGGTGATGTTGAGTTTGAGATGAGCGAGTGGACATAAACCATCCTGTTGGTCTGCATGCTAAATCAAATGTACAAACATGCTGGAGAAAGGTCGTAACAAAAAAATAAAAACACGCTTTCCGGTATTTCTGCAGCTAAGAACATCCACTCCTACCAGTAAAGTCCGGTGGCCTATCAGTTTTGAACAATGGCTTCCACTGAACATGGAATTCACAAGATTCCTCCCCATTGTCTGTATACTATGGCTCCTTTGTGGTGACTGTGGGCACCTGGGTTTCCCACCAAGCTACAGGGATTTAAGCTGGCTCTTAAAAATGAAGAAATGAGTTTGCAATTATATGTCCCCCAAATACTTGCAGTGTTTGTGGAGGGAAGTGTCATTGTACAACCTTCACAGACCTTAAGTGTTCATATCTTCAGCTTTCTCTCACATATCAAACACTTGTGTGGGCCTACAGCTCTCCCCCGTCACATCAAACACTTTAAAATACACCAACATATGCAAATATGCAAAATGCATGGGACATGTGAGACATTAAAATCTATCACGCACATCCGTTTCTGTGAAGATTAGAAGTTTGGGCTCCAAATGACAGGCTTATCCTACGATTGTAATTGTTGTTGTTTTGGGGTTCATCATGTACTTACACCCAGAAATTATGTTGGAGAAAGGAAATTGGATTTAGTTTCTTAAAAAAAACTTCCTTAAATCAGATGGGAATTTTATGAAAGCTAAAATGAACAGGTAATGATACCACATTAAGATGACAAACTTCTTATTAAAGTTATGCATTTTGATTTCATAATGATAGTTTTATATGTGAAGGCATATTGTAAGGTCTCAAACACTGTGTCTGACTAGTCCAATGGCCTTGGCCTCAGGAGTTTCTGGCCGAAGAGAGACTACAGGCTTGGCTCTGCATTCGGAAGTAGCCGGTTCAGCTGTCACAGACTCGGGAAGATTCCAGGGAGCCCTTATAATGTCCAAGTGACACTTTCCTTAAGATAAAGAACCTTTTCCTATAGATAAGCCCAAACATATGGAAGCATAATAAGATATATCCTTCTCTTTACCTTGAGAATTGAGATTTGGCAAATGTACTTGGTTGGTTTCCGGCATTTTGTCCAGAAATGGAAAGGTTAGAGTTGCTTCTGGTTCTGGGGACTTTGGCTTTTTGACCTGGATGTGAGGCAATAGATGTCCATTAGCAAAATACAGAGGCAAAATGACATTTCAGGTTCCAAAATCCCAACAGAAGTCAACCTCCCAAACAGTTAATTTTTAGATGGATTTTTTTCGCCTTCCCAAACTCCTTTCATGCTCTTCTACATTAACAGAGCAGTCAATTTTTCAAGCATTCATGCGCAAGTGTCAAATTGATGATTAGAAGACAGCACTCCATCTCCGAAATTGTACATTATTCTCTCTCACTTTTTTATTGGACATATCACCCAGGCTCTTTCCGGTAGTACATCACATGGAATTTGTAATGTCAGGGGAAAATTACATTTACCTCTGGGAGTGCTCAAGATGAAGACAATATTACTTTTCAACAGGCATTATTCTCAAAACATCACCTGCACGCGAACTTAAGCACCTTGAAGACAATACCCTGGGGTTACTGACGTAGAAAGATGACTCTAAATACCCACCCTCAAACTGTTCTCTTGTAATGGTGCCTTTCAGGCACTGGGTCTCAACCTTTCTCATGCTGTAACCCTTGAAGACAGTTCCTCAGGTTGTGGTGACGCCCCTGTCCCCAACCATACAATTATTTCATTGCCACTTCATCGTTGTCACTTTCCTACTGTGATGAATCAAGCAACCCCTATGAATGAACCCCAAAGGGGTCGTGGCTCACAGGTTGAGAACCGCTGCTTTAGGAGAACTTTGAGGTGTGCTAGACTGCCGAGAGGGAAGCTTCGTCTCATGGACTTTGGACGTGATGTCAGCAGAGACCAGTCTCTGGAGAAGGAGCTCATGCTTGGGGAGTGAGAGGGGTAGCCCTCAGAGATATCGACCAACTCGGTGGCTACACTCCGGGTCTCAGGCAGAGGAATGATTGAGAAGCTGGTGCAGGACCATGCAGGGTTCTGTTCGACTGGGAACAGGTCACCAGGGGTCAGACCCTACCGGAGGCCACCTAACAGCCACAACAGGTTTGAAAGGTACAGATTTGTCAATTCCTTGTTTGACTTGCAAAAAGAGTCTTGGTTGTAATTATTCTATTTGGTTTCTTCCCAAGCTAAATGTCCTTTAATGGAAGCATCAACCTTCTTAATTTGTCCCCTCAATCAACGGACTCCTGAAGCTGGTAGACTGAGGTCTAAAGTCGGAGTCAGGGCCTTCATACAAAGGGTCTGAATGAAGCACATGGCTGTATTGATTTATATTCTTCCAGGGGCTCCACTCCACTGGCCGAGGCAGGGATATGCTACCGGGGCCTCAGGGCCAACAAGGCTGCCATATGCCTATGTTCTCACAAACAGCTGTATGGTTTGGTCAAAAAGGGAAGAGAGTTACCTAGTCTGAGTGAAAGCAGGGATTGAGTTCAAAGAGTGTGATTCCATTTGTTTATTAACTCGCAAGGAATTCTTAACCTGCGGTTCATGGAAGAGTTGCCAGGGGGTCTGAGAATGTGGTACCGCGTGTTACCAAGGTAGCTTGTTAGCTTACAGTGATTTTGAGAATAATAGTCAGCAGATGGCCAAATGGGTAATAGCAAAACAAAAACAAACCTCCCAACTACGGCTCCTGAAAACAGGTCTTCCCAAAGTCGGGTAAATATGCAGCTCAGAGCACAAAGATGAGATAGGCAGATGGATCGTTTTTTAGGGATGGCATTCATTAAAAAAAATTTAATAGTGATTTAAAAGTTCACATTCAGTTTAGATTTAAGTTTTTTTTTTAAAAAAGGCGATTTGGGAAGAATACATAATAGTTATGAGTGAAATGTGCATAAGGCAAAATATTATTGTTAACCTGTGCAAAAATGAGGAGGCCTGACTGCTTGGGCTAAAGTTTAGTTGCTTAGACCCGAACTACCCTCCTGGCTCTGTATGGGGCGGGCTCTTGCTCCTTGTTGACCAGCCAGTGCCCTGATACAGTGACTGGCACAGAGCGAAAACACAGCCAACATGGGTAATATACATGAATGACTGAGCTGGAATCAGAAGTCAAATCCCAATTTAGCATCAACTGTTCAATGTGCAGTTCAGTGTCTCTCCACTGGGGGCTGATGAGGGGTTATGTGGGAACATTAAAAAAAGAGGGGGGAGGGGCAGATGTCTGAGCCCTTTCTCCAGAAAGCAGCCACAGCTGCTAGTGGTTCAAACTCTTCACTGCTTGACTCTGCCTCTGAGAACTCATGTGACCAAGGAAGATGTGGAATACAATGGAACTCTGAAACCCAGGAGAGTAGAACAGAAAGGTTCTCGGTTCCTGGTTATTCACACTGAGAAGTTTCAGGAATATCCGAATTAAACTCTGGGGCCTGCCGAGTCATCAACGTGTACATGGTGCCGTGGAGTTACAGGGTGAAAACCCTACTTCGTATCCGCTCATCGCCAGCAGGTACCTGGGACGCAGAGCAAAGCGGGGCGAGAAGAATTGGTCCCGTGGAGTCCAGGCTGTACATCTCACAGGAGTTGAAAGCCTCGCTATTCTCCCACCGAGCAGCTGATGGCTCAACTTGTGGTTAGCAGCCAAACCCCTAACTCCCTACACCCCCTTACCCCCAAAGACGACAGGGCAACTGTTCATGAAAGAGGGGCAAATGCCAGTGGGTTTTGTAAGCACATGTGCATTCGGGTATGCATTTAAATAACCCTCTGCATGCTCATCTTATAGTTTTTTTTTACATTTGTATATTTAGAGAGTACATGATATACTTCTGTTACATATCTGAATACATAACAGGAGGCTTCAGAGTTCATTGACCAATTCCATGATTGCTTAATTCAACTCCTCCTTAGTTTGTTCTGAAGCCTCCCCAGAGACGGGGCTTTCTCGTGATGTATGTGCCGCTCTCTATTTTTAAATGTCTTAACACGAGCATGTAGTAGATATGGAGCCAGGCATGAAAATGGAGACAGAAACAGCAGTTAGATGAAACCATACATAGTATGAATCACGGCGGCGGCCGGCTGCCATGTAAAACAATACAACTTGGGGATTGTCACCGCTCCCATGCAAAGTGCAGAACTTCACCTTCTGGGACAGCACCAGCTCCACCTTCCCGCTCATTTCTTCTTCTGGCAGCTTTGGCCCTCTGGGTTCTGGCACGCTGCTCCTCAGCTGGGGACCGGAGGGGAGCTCTACAAAGGCCACCGTTGGGCTGGATCGCGTCATGGTTGTTGTAAAATGCTGTGGCTCTGAAAGGACATCACGTCCAGGAAAAATAAAGATAAAAAAGAAAAGTCCATCAAGCCCTTTTATCCTTCAAAAAGGGTTAGGAGGCGCAAAAGAAGTATTCAGACGGGAAGCAACCAAACCCGAGCCTCACTCGCTGTCCCGGAGTTGAAGCCGACTCCTACAGACCCGACAGGATAGGATACATCTGTCCCTGTGAGTGTCCCAGACTGTGCCTCATGATGAGAGCGGAGAGACCCACCCATCCTGGAACACGGGCTTTACCGAGATTCACCACATGGTCAAAATTTCATCGTGCAGCCTCTAGGTGGCAGTGCTACCACGCCAGATACAGAGGTTTTTCTGACGCAAGACATTTTTTTTTTTCCTGACACTTTACCACCATTCGATATAATGTAATACAGTCTTTGGGGAAACAAACCTGATGAGACACATTTTGTGTCTCCTTCTTCTGGTGTTCCGCCAGCATCCACATTCTTCTCACTGTTGCTCAGTTCAGCTTCTTCAGGGGTGGCCTGAAAAAAAAGAGATTTTGTTCTCCCTCGAATTAAAATTCCCTTAAATAAATGTAGAACCCTTTCCAAACGGATGCGAGAAAGGTGAACATTTTATATTTTGGTATAGTTTTCACATTGGATTTCACATATAACCGAATGCTCAAAACGTTGCGAGCATATTGATTCTGACTGCTAGGGATTCAGTAGAGTGTTTCTGAGGCTATAACCTTTACTGGGCGGACGCTCAGTTTGAACTTCTGACAGTGAACTTAGCGTTCTAATGCTTACACGGCAGTGCCACAGGTGTGACTTAAAACCTGGGTGCTCAACAAACCATGGGCATACTGATTTTCACAAATGTGTGTTTTCCCCCATAAATGAAAATGTATCTCTCACATAGCCAAATGAAAACCCTTAAAGTTAATGTATTAGTTGCAGCTGTCATTAAATATTTTGAAAAGCAAGAAATATTGAATATTAAAATATTTCACACTTCTGAAAGATTTCTTAATAGTATCCTGGGGTGGAAATGTTTTGGTTTTTTTCCCCCTCTTTCTTAGGGAGTATGGTACAGTTTTGAAATCCTCATAACTGGATCGACATTTCCTAATGATGGACAATTAGGTATTAAGTTGAAATGCCCCTTTAGAGACCTAGGCAGAAAGAAGTATAGCGCTTATTTAATGGGTTTTCATAAAGTCTTAATATATCAATAAGACACATACCTTCAAGAGAAGGAATAGTCTAGGCTAGGGGTTGTCAAACTCTTGAGACCAAAGAGCTAATCCTGTCCCTCCTAACAGCTTTAAAATCAGTCAAGAGCCTTAAATACATTTTTTCAAACAAATGAAATGACCGTGATTGGAAACAATACCATTCAAATGTTTTCAACGTGACTTCAGAGCCGCATGGTCCCACTGAAAGAGGCACATACGGCTTTGTGAGCCCCAGTTTGCTGACTGCTGGTCTAGACAATCTAGCTAAGCAAAGTCAAGCCTCTTTGTTCTATTTAGGGTTTCATACACATGTGCACGCGCACGCATGCGCGCACACACACACACACACCCCATTAGGACAATGGACACTCTGTAAGAAGCACGGGAGGATCAACCCTCTCAGCATTACAAAAAAAGTTGGGTATGGTCATTTAAAGTTCTCGCCTCTCCCCAGCTAACTTCTCATGGTATTTTTATTTTTGACCTTAAGATGTGAAAGACTGGCAGAATACTGATGTTTTTGGCCTTTATCTCCTCAAAATGGATTTGATGGTAGAAACCTCTGATGGTGGAAAATGAATCTGCCGTTAAATACAGATGGAGGGCCCTCCTAAGAACACTAGTATTTCCAATGACGGAAAATAAAACAACACAAAAACAGGACCAAAGAACCCCTTCTGCCCCATGTGAACATCTTTTATCAAGTTGAAGATGCCACTGGATTAAGTGGTACTCTTTTAACTACTGCTAAGAAACAGAAACATTCTCTGTTGAGCCTGACCTACCTAATATGGGTTATAACCCATATTCCTATTTAGTGACAGAACAATGTGAAAGACATGCCATTAGGTATTGAGGGAATCAAAGAATCCAGAGACCGAGTTCATTGAACTCTTCCATGAGCTTCTGAAAGCCCCACTCATAAAACGCAAAGAAAAGGAGACACAGTATTTAATCATGCTCATAACCTATCAAGGAGTGTTTTACCATTCCAATATTACCTACACCTGACCAGTGGACAGTCCACTTCCAGGCTCAAGAATTCTCATGATCCTGAAAATAAGTCTCTGGGGCTCAAATATTGAGGCTCTGAGGATGGCCAGTGTCATTTACTTTAACCTGATGCTTTTAAGGCGACATACTGCCAATCATATGGATAAAATGGTAATAAATAGAAACCATCACGCTTCGTGAGTAAATAATAGATAATTTCACTTAACCGAAAGCTAGTTTCCAAGGTGCGTAGCACTGTATTATTCTCTTGATACAGGTCGGCTGGGTCTCTAGGTGGTACAAAGAGTCAAGGTAGTAGGCTGGAAACCCCAAGGTCAGAGGTGGGGGTCTACCACACAGTTCCCATGGCACGACCACCTGCTGGTCTACTCCCCCGCATCAGCCACTGACCACCCTGTGGGGCACGGTCCTCGTGTGACACGCACAGGGTTGCCTCAGGGACGCAGAGCAAATGAAATGACTTGCCCCTGTCTGTTCTTCTAGTGGGTGGGGGGTGGGAGGTGGGAGCCCTGCTTGGGCTCGGGCATCTCATTGCTGCCCCCCTCCCCCAATCCGGGTCTTCATCGTCTTAAGGCATCTCAAGTTCTCTGGGAGAAGCACTCTCGAAATCCACTGACATCAGTTGATGTGGACTCAGAGTGGCCCCACAGGACAGGGGACAGGTGCCCTTGTGGGTTTCAGAGATTCTTTACGGAAACATGAAGCCTCGCCTTTCTACCACAAAAGCCACTGGTGGTTTCAAACGGCTGACCTCGCTGCTTGCAGTGCCCTACACCCCCCCCCCCACCTCCCTCCTCCCCGGTCATCTCGACTCCACCGGGACTCCCAAAAATCTCAAGTCTGTGGCTGTGCGGGGTCACGAACTGCTTAGCGTGGCCTTTCTAAGTCATGCGCGGTCAGTAGTTTGGTGGCACAGTGGGTTGCACGTCTGGCTGTTGACGGGAGAGTCAGCAGTTGGAAACCATCAGCTGCTCTGTGGGAGAACAAGGAGGCTTTAGACTTCTGTCAAGGGTTTCCGTCTTGGAAGGGACACCCAGGCACAGTTCTGCTGTGTTCTATGGGGCCGCTACATGTTTGGAAGGGCCTGTGGGCAGGGAGTTTGTTTGGTTCTCATTGCAACGAAGGTGCTTGCGACTCACTAAAGGGAATGGGCCGCTTGCTCACAAGGCAAGTAACACCAAGAATTAACACAAGCAAAGAGCCGGGAGTGGAGCACATCTTCTGTACTCAGGCTCCCTGTGCTGAGAACCCCTGAGACCCAGAGACAGCAAGAGGCTGTGGCAGCATAACTAGGAGACAGGCACGAAACAGCGCAGTGGGCTTCCTGGCCCACAGAACAGGTAGCCGAGTCTGGAGCAAAAGAGCAGAGTGTCTTTGGGCAGGTGTCTCTGGGGACTAGGCTGCGCTAGGCTTGCTGGTCTACGAAGCGAGACAGCTGGGCACTTTTAGGCCCGAGGCTTACTGGAGAATTGGGGTATCCGTGGGCACTTACAAGAGGAGTGAAAGAGCTTTGTAACACACTAGAGGTGCACAGTGGCCAAGGATGGAGGGGACAAAAGCCCGGGGGAGACCTGCCTGTGACACAGTTGCAAAGAGGTTGTCCTGACTGAAGAACTGTGTCTTCTGTCATTCTTGATCCTGAATGGTGACTCGATCCTTCCCTCATAGATCCCCAAGTCATGAGTATTGTCTGTGAGTTCTGGGAGGCCACCTTCATGAATTATGGAGCCTAGCACAAACTGCAGTGGGAGGGACTCTGAGAAGTGGTCAAATGCTAGAGGATGGACCCTTCAGGCACCTTCATTTCCTAGGAATCAGCCTTGGCCTGTCTGCTTCCACCCCCTCCTGAGGTCAAAGTGTGACAAGACCACACTAATGTTCTTGCAGTCTGGTACCAAACAAATGGTCCACTTCTTCTCACTCCTTGGTCTTTCACCCGTTTCATCTGCAAAGGGGAACTCGGAGGGACCTTTCAGTCCACAAGGCAGCTTAGTTCAGTCTCCATTTCCCAGGGTGGCTCAAGACCAGACTGCTCACAGCCGTTCCTTCATCTACAGGCTTCAGATGCAGCCCGGGTTCTGGGGAGACGTCAAGCCTCAGGGGCCCCAGGACAGCATCTGGCACAGAACTGACCCGCAACCAGTGTCAGGTAAACACCACATGCATTATTTATAGGCTGCTTACTCTCAACCTTAGTTAAAATGCATATGAGTCATCCGAACCAGGCCATTACTGGCAAAATGTTCAGGATCAATGAAGACAGAAGGCAAGTTACAATACAATATGAATAACAGGAGCCCATTAAAAAATGGTTTACATGCACGGAGGGGGGGGGAAGATTTCCATAAAAATCTTAAGTATTAATTTCAGAGTGTTTGCAATAAGAGGCAGTTGATATTTTCTCTATGGTTTTCAAGCTAAGGCCATATATATCCATTTAAAAACTTTACATGCATATCCATTTTAAAGCTTTCAGCGCATATACATTTTAATCAGAAAACAAAAATATCCTCCAAGTCCATTTAATTAAGGCATGTTTGCCCACTCCACACCGAAGGCTTGCTAATTTTGTCTGCCTATCACGATGACAGAGGAAACAAGTTGAGCCTGGGTTCTTCTTGGACCCCACCTGATCAGACACAGAGGTCGGCCCCGCTGGAAAAGGCATGGCTGACTGGGGCTTTCCTCTGCTTGCTCTGAAGTGAAGGCAAGGCCTTCTTCTCATTCTCAAGAGTGGAAACAAGTAAATAATAACAGGCCTGGATCCGAGTGAATGAAAGCACAGAAAGGGGACGTGTGGGACCACGCCAGGCTTTGGCAACCCCTCCTCCCTCACAGGGAATGAGATCCAAATTGGCCCTGGCACCAGGATGGGCCTTAGGGTGGATGGTTGGGGGGCGGGAGGGG
>PVJH01018833.1:31411-44322 GCA_004026705.1 Nesogale talazaci
TGGGCAGATCAGGTAACCTCTGCTGGGAGGGGAAGTAATAATGCCCAAGGTGCATTCCTGAGCTACCTCTGCAAGACTCCCAGCTCCAGGCCGATTCACTCCTCGGAACAGAAGCCTGAGACTGGGCCCCGGAGACCACAGATGCCACACACATGCTGTTCCCAAGAGCCGTCCCTTCGGGGTCAGAGTTTCCAATTCTTCAATATTTCAAACCTGCCATTCGAGGCGCTGGTTCTGTCAGATGGGCCGGGGCTGCTGGAATTGGTTTCCATTCTGTCAGCTTTCTTGCAATACCCCTGGTGACATAGAGGGTTTCACGCCGGGCTGTGCTATCTGCAAGGCCAAGAGTTCGACACCACCAGCTGCTCCACCGGAAAAAACAAATACAACGTGGCTTTCTACTCCTGTAAAGAGTTACAGTCTCAGAATCAATTGGGTGGCAGTGAGTTTGGGGAGGGTCTGGTGGATCTTCCTGGATGGTCCTGAGGTAGCAGAGACAGGTGCCCCTCACCGCTCCCTGAAAGGTGGGTGGTTCAGAGTCATTCACTGATGCCACCGAATTAAAGTTCTGCTGATCTGGTTGCATGAAGATGACAGTCAAGAAGACACTGGGTGCCACTCTGCCAAGGTCGCCATGGGCCATCAACTCAACAGCAAACAACAACAATATGCGTTCTGGTGGCGGTTCACAAACACTCCAGAGAAACTGCTTCTAAAGTCATGTTTGTCTATGTTTGAAACCAAAGAGGAAATGGTTGTCCATCTGCATCGAGCACCTACTCAAATGCCTTCCCTCGTCCTCACTGCAAAAAATGCATTCCTGCAGAAGGCAGCGATGGTCTGAGCCCCCCGTCCAGAAGACAGCGAGCAGGACTGCACTTCCAGGAGGCAAGTTCTAGATTCTAGGTGCTGGTTTTTGAATATGTAGTCATCTTCTTATACAAACGAAGGTAGTAAAGTACAAAGTGAGAGGTTATGCTTCCCCTGTCCCTCTACAGAGATGCTGGCTTGTACTGGGCACAAACGTGCAGAAGTAGACCAGGGACAGCAAACAAGAATAGGCCAGGCTATGGTCAGGAGCCTGGGGGGGGGGCGCTGATCCCTCTGCCTGGCGTGTCCACAACCCATTACCCTCACCACCTGTTGTCCCACTGACCCAGCAGCCTCTCATGGGAGCTTCATTGCTGTCCTGCCTTTGCTTCTGCAGCCTTAACCAGCCCCCTTTCTCCTCCCTTCCAGAATGCATGCTACAGTTCAGGTCTTTAAAAGTCCACATCCCCTTACACAATGGGCCCAGATTGAGCCCAGCCTACAATGATCTGACGTGTTCTTAGCAATCACAAGTTGTAGGCAGACTTCTCACCAGTCTCACTGGTATTTCCTAATGCATTGCCTCCCACAGTTTTCTAGTTGCCTTACTGAACATCGCTATCCCAGTACATTCCCAAGTTTCCTGGGCTCTTTCAAAGATTGGGGCACAGGGCAGGTGTTCCATGCCTGTTTCTCAGTTCACAGCCCAGGCTTTCAGTTGTCAGGAAATTGCTCTCCCAATCTTAACCTCGAGGTGAGTGGACATGGATGACCCTCGTTTCCCAGGAGGAGCAGGTACAGTTGGGGTCAGGTGCCATTGAGGCAGGCCTGACCCCCAGGGCCCTCGAGGTACCAGAAGGAAGTTCTGTCCAAGCTGGTACCAATTGCTATGATGTTGGAACCCAGATCTGGCAGCTACCATGGCGGCACATCTCAAGGAGAGTCGTCCTCCTTTAGAACTCTTATTTAACCAAGCATGATGTACTTTCCCAGCGACAGGTTCTTCCTGATACTAAGTCCAAAGGACTCTAGACACAGCTGTGGTATTAAAAAGAAAGAAAAGTCTAACTTAATTTAAGGTCTAGGTCTACGTCAGAAGACGAGACAATCAAATTCACTGGTGTCACATTGACGCCAATTCCCAGTGACTCCTGTGAGTTTTGGAGGCTGAAATTCTTGGTGAGAGTAGAAAGCCTTTCTTTCTCCTGAGCAGCAGCTGGTGGCTTTGAACTGCTGACTGTGCAGTTAGCAGCCCCATGGGTAACCTACTAAACCACAGAGGACCACTTGATAAGTAGCCAACATCTGCCTTCAGCCCTGTGAGAACGGTCTCTACGGGATCAGGTTGACAAGAGCCACTTGAAAGGTTCTATAGGAAGCTTAGAGGGCGGTGGATTTCATGCCAGATAAGGAGAGTGTGAGTGGTTGTGCCACTGGAAGGTGGTCGTCCACATCACGGCGTGGTCCGTGCAGAAGCCACTGAGTGGATGTATGATCGGTGGCGGACCTTGTCAACAACAAATACATCATTTCAAAAATTGAAACTGAGAAGGAGGAGGTGAAAGGGAGTGGAGGAGATGACAGGGCTCCAGATGACAGTGCTCTGACTGGCACTCCCTCTGGGCATCTCTGCCTCGCTCTCTGCCATGCCCTTTGAGCGGCTCCAGGAATGGTGACATTTTAGTGGTGGGTGAGACTACTCCTCTGTAGAGAGTGCATCTGTTGAGAATGCACTTTGGGGAAGAAAGGCACCATTTAACAAGAACACTATTCCTTTGATAGCCTTACAGACTTGGGCAAAGGAATCAGAAAGAGAAAACCCCACTTACGCTGGTACCGTCCAGAAGAGGCTCTGAAGTCCAGCTTCCTGTCTGCAGCTTGTCACCGTACTTGGTCACAACCAATTCATTCTGCTGGTTGGAGGGCAATAGGAGAGGGCTTCCAAAGGTTCAGGGGAAATTAGAAAGAAAAGAGAATGGAGCTTTTCCATGAACTTTTCAAAGCTCCCTTGGTGGGGGGGGGGGGGGAATGACAGCACACAAAATGAACGCTGTTCTTGGAACACGGGAAGATTAGGCAAAATGAGACATAGGCTGATGGGAACAGGGGATTCTTTTCCAATGAGTCATGGAATTTTGAGCAGAAAACTTGTGATGTTGCACTTTGCAATCCAGTATGCAGAGGGTTTTTGAAATGAAACAAAACACTGGGTAGTTCTATGTAGTGCGGCTTGATACTCTGCTTACGGTCTAACAAATCTGTATCAGAAGCTACCCACCCAGAAATAACACAATGATCGCTGCCATATTGAATTCAGGATCCTAAAATGCCCAAGACAGAATAAATCTACGATGCGAGTCATTTGGAAGTAGTTCATGTGCTGCATTCAGGCACCTGGCTACTAACCATCAGGGCGGGTGGAGAGGAGGGCAGCAAAGAAGAGGAAGATGGATGGACACTGCAGCTGCAACAGTGGGCTCAGGCGTGAGAAAAATTGTGCAGATGGCACGGGACCAGGCAGGGGTTCGCTCTGCTGGGCAAAGGGTTGCTATGGGTCAGAACTGATGCTGTGGTTCCTAATAACAACAGTGAATTGAAAGGTTAGAAGACTCGGAAGAAAGGCCTGGCGATCTCCACAAAAAAAAATCCCCCTCCCTCCCACACACACACACACAAGCTATGAAGTTCATGTGTGTTGGCATAAAATTGAGCCAGAGTCCACAGAACAGCATGGGCCTACTCAGAATCACCAGGATTTACTGACCGAGAAGTTCTCCACACAGGTGGCTTTTCTAAGGAAGAGAGCCACAGAAGAGGAAACCCTCCTGGTTTCCTGCATCCATTGGAACCTGCTCAGGATGCAGCTGGAGTCTGGGGAGAAAGACTGGGAGGCCAACTTCTGTCTGGAATTCTCCTTGTGGCAGGAGGTAAACCTCCTACAAGGATATAATTCCTTTGAGGTCATCTCACTTTCTGCTCTCAAAACAAGATACTGAAAGATGAGGAGACATGTCACCCACTGGAAACCACAGTCTTCTCGGCCCCTTTTGTGGATGTGGCCAGAAAATGAAGAGGACAGAGAGAGAGACCTGGGATGAAGAGAGAGGAGTCTTCTGTTTTAGGGTTGTCCATCGTAAAAATAGGATAATTACTGATTACTGAGAAGAAATGTACCTTTCTAAAGGGAAGCTCTCATCTTCCTGAAACCAAAAACCAAAGTAAACTACTTATTCTCCTTCTGCTTTAAAAGCTCTGGGTTTAAGGCCAGGAAGAGCCCTGGTGGCTTAATGGGCTACACACTGGGCTTCTTACAGCAACATCAGCAGATTGAAACGACCAGCCAGTCCCTGGGAGAAAAAAGTGGCATCCTTTTCATAAAAATTTACAGTCACACAGACCAGCTCAACACTGCCCCATAAGAGTCACTATGTGTCAGAATGGACTTATAGAAAGGTTGATTTGGTTTGGGTTTTGGCTTAAGGCCATCAGCCTTCAAAACAGGATGGGTTACACAAAAGGATTAAAACAATAATAATTTATGAACGATCAAGGATTCATGAGGGAGGGGTGCTGGGGAAGAAGGGGGGAAACTGAGGAGTTGATACCAAGGACTCAAGGAGAAAGAAAATGTTTCAGATCGGTGATGGCAGCAAATGTACAAATGTGCTTAACACAATGGATGGATATTTCGATTATGATAAGAGTTGTATGAGTCCCCAATAAAATGATTTTTTAAAAACTTAAATGAGAAATTGAATAGTTGTTTGAAGACGTTTAGACTTCACACTTGCTCCTGGCACATCTGAAGTCTTTACTTATTCCTTTAACTTTTATCAGACGTAAAAATCTATTCCTCAAGGGCAGGGTTTGCCTATCAAATTCCAAGCACAAAATGGCCAGAAGGCAGACATGCTGACAAGGGTTGACACAGGTTCTGTGGCAGAACTCTGGGGATTTGTTCTTATCATTTAACTGCAGGGCCCGACCCAGACCCTGATCATCTTTGTCAGGTTCAGCTGCCAAGGGACAAAAGTTGGACAACTGAGAGTACTGCCCTTTCAAGGTCAAGTGAAGAAGCCGTACTTGACAGTACCAACAAGGGACTAAATAGACACAATAGCCAACTTGAGGAAGAGAAAGGTGCTTATGAAGGAAATTTGGAAAACATTTATCACAAAGGGGATCAAAAGGTAAATAAAAACATAATCCCCAGCCTGTCTGGGAACAGCAATTCCACTCCTGAAAAGTCTAATTAATTGGGGGAGGGAGGAGGTCTCATTGAAATTTAAGAACAAAATTAATATTTATTCCATGCATTAAGTTTTCACTCAACAGTCCACATCCCAATCATCTCTATGGGCTCTTTTGTGGTGCTAGCATGTAAATGAAGAGAGAAATTAAATTCCAGGTCAAGAGGGACTCCATATTCTGGACCACAGAACTTGACTCCCAGAGCCAAGGAAGCATGTTGCCATGGTGAGGAGATCACGTTGGTCTGCTCTACTTCCTGGTCCCTTTGAGCACTGCTGGAAAGAACGACACCTTCTCAAATCCATCAAGAAAACAATTTCATTCTTCAAAGAACAACTGCAGAGATACGAAAAATCATTCCCAGCCTGCTGGGCTGGTGGAAGTGAGGGATGTCCTTGAACACCGAGCTCGGGGGTTGAGTACAAACTCCCTCCTGACCCCAATCCCCAAAGGTGCTGGGAGAAATAACCTTTGACGGTGGCTCCCGAGTTATGATGTCAGCCTGAGCAGGACCAAGGGGTGGGGACAGAAGCTCTCTTCAACTCACTGAGTCGGGCTATCTCTGTGCTGGAGGCTGTGATCATTTGCGTCTGGGCAGCAAACCAGCAGTTTTCTTTCTTTTGTTCTCTCTCTCTCTCTCTCTCTCTCTCTCTCTCTCTCTCTCTCTCTCTCTCTCATGGTGAGAGATTTAAGAAATGTGTCACTTTCACAAGAACATGTCTGACTCCTAAGCAGTCCATGTGATGCTAGTTGTGTTTTACTCTAAGCTAGTGTTCATGCACCCACCCATGCAGGATTTCATATGCTGAGTGAAGGAAAGTTCATTTTCCTTTATTGAAGTATTTTGGGGTTGGGGGAAGGGGGTTGGTCTGGCTTGTTTAAAGAGAGAGTGTCCCTTTACTGAAACAGGGAGGCCTTGTGTACAGGAGGTGGTTTAGTCCTGGGCTACTCATCCACAGGCCCCCCAGAGTGCCTCAGAAGAAAGGCCTGGCAACCTGCTTCTGACCAGGCAGTGCCATGCACATTCCGTGTCAGTGCAGTTCGACTCTGTAACACGTGGGATTGCCGGGAGTCGGAAGCTACTCGATGGCAAGAGATTTGTTTGACTGATTCGCTAGTTTGAAGAATGAAAAGATAGGCTCTGACCAACACCCATGGCCACTGAGTTGATTCTGACTCAGCAACTGTATAGACAGTTCCCCAGGCTTTGTAACTTTTTCCATGAACAGCCAGCCTCATCTTTCTCCCAGGGAGTGGTCGGTGGATTTGAACTGTCAACCATGTGTTTAGGTGTCTCATGCTTACTGGACAGTGCCACCAGCTCTGACAGTACTAATGATTCTCAAATTTTATGAACTCTTTTAACAGAGGCCTGGACAAACAGAAAAGAAAAAGAGGTGCTCCAGATACTCATTAATTTTTCAGAGCACTGGACATCCATGGTGTGAAGACAAGAAAACGTCATTTGTCATTCATGGATTGTATTACTCCTTCTACTCTACTTCACGGAGTCTGTGGGTGATGTAAACATGAATGGTCATGGCTGGTCACTAGAAGGTTGGGACTTCAAATCTACCCAGCTATGCCTCCAAAGAAAGACCTGGCGGTGATCACCTGACAAACTGGCCCCTGGAAACCCAATAGCACCTCGCTCCACACCAGCGGTTCTCAACCTGTGGGCTGCGACCCTGTTGGGGGTCAAATGACCCTTTTACAGAAGTCACCAGATTCATAACAGTAGCAGAATGAGAGTGATGAAGTAGCAAAAAAATAATTTTATGGAGGGTGGGTGGGGGGGGTGTCACCATCACATGAGGAGCTGTATGAAAGGGTGGCAGCATGAGGAGGAAGGTTGAGAACCACTGCTCTGTACTGGCACACAGGGTTCACCAGGTGCCAGAATTGACTCCATACCAACCGGATTTATGCTACCCCCTGTAGCATGATAATCATTAAGACCTAGGTCTTCACGAGCAGACATCTGTGCTCCAATGTTCATCGCGACACAGTTCACAATGACGAGGAGTTGGAAACAATCCAAATTTCCATCAACCGATGAACAGATTAAAAAGCTGTGGTACATACGTACAAGAGAGTGCTACACAACACTGAAAAGCAGTGATAAATGCATGAAGCACATCACTGCGTGGGAAGAATTGGAGGAAATTATGCTAAGTGAAGTAAGTCAAGTGAAAAAGGATAAGTACAGGGGCTGAGCCCCGGTGGCGTAGTGGTTGTGCGCGGGACTGGGGCCCACTGGGACGGAGGTTCAATTCCAGCAGTTGGGCTGGGCCTCCTACTCCCACCACCAGAGAGCAGTGATGCACACCCCCCCCCCAAAAAAAGGATAAGTACAGCATGAGTACGCTGAGGTAATGCAAAATGTACATAAGGAAAAAGCTACTGTATACAGAAATTCCTGGGAGGATCCCTAAATAGTATGGTAGGGGGCAGACCAAATCCAGGGCTACAATATGGTAGCCAAATGAGGAGGGGGGGAGGTTTGGCTATGTGAAGAGGGGGGATGGGGCACTAATCCACCCAAAGGGAGCATCTTGTTTATATCTCCACAAGACCTAGGTTTTTAAATAAACGATCGCACAATGCCATGATCCCAAAGAGAGGGAGAAGAAGTTGATTCTTACTGTCGGGTCCTGAAGAACAGAATTTGGCTTCTTTATGTTGATCTCAATGCCGTTGCTGTCTTGCTTCAACTCCACGGGGGACCCGTGCACCCTAGCCACCCCTTCAAACATCTGCGATTTGGTTAAGGAGGGGGCAAACACCCCAGAGGGGTCCTCTCTTTCCTTCTCCTCCTCGTCTCCATGAGCCATGTCTCCATTCACGCTGACTTTCCCGTCTACCTATAAAAATCAGAATGAACAAAAAAATCATGCTATTCCCCAAGCAAAGGATATAACAAAACACATGACACATTCAGAGGCACGGGAGCTTGGCCGTGGGACTAATGTGCAGGCTACACCGTCCTATGCACTGGAAGCATAGAGTCGGAATGCCTAGGGAGAAGGCAAAGTCATGGCCAAACAAAGCCTGGGGCCCGGGTCACTCACGCGCACTTTCACATTCGAAATGAAGCCCATCAACTTCCTCTGCAGCTTTCCAAAGGTCTGGCTTTCTGGTTTCCAATGAAAGCTGCATTCAATGCAAGGTGTGAGAATGGGGCTATCTCTCATTTTAGAGGCTCCCACAGGGCAGGTCCTGGCATCCCTGGGTGGCCCCAAAGATCCTGTGCTTGGCTGCTCACCAAATGCCGGAGGTCTGAGTCTGTCAAAAGCTGGAGGAAGCGTCGGTCAACTAAGTCCAACAAAATCAGCCCCTGAAACCCCTCGGGAGCCCAATTCTACTCGGACCTCATGGGGCTGCCTGGAGCAGGAATCATCAAGGTGATCATCTGGAAAGCCAACTGGGGGTTCAAGAGAAATCTAAGGCTGCCTGAAAACATTCCCACTGCTGTCCACTGGATTCCTGGCTCCTTGAAACAGATTCCCATCCATGGTGGTCCAAGGCATTTCTGCTCACAGCGACCTTGTGGCAGTCACCTAATCTGGTGTCAATTTGAGGATTAAGAGTATAGCCTGTCAATCCAATGAGCCCTCTGTGTGGGCATGGCCTTCTCCTGACAATTCTGTGAAATGTGATCATTCCTGCTTGGCGGCGGGAGACACTATCTCTCGGTTCATTCCCTTGGAGACACTTGACTGACAAGGCTCACTTCCTGTGAGACATCTCTGAGGAGAAGCCACATGGACCCACGCTGATGCAGCCCTGGATGCTGAGAAGCCATGCAGCCACCCCTGCCAGCACTCAGATGCTTACAATGCCACTGAATACAAAGACTTTCTACCCAGTGGCCTGCCATCTTCTACATTAGGCGTCATTGCACATGTTTCGTGAGTTTGAAGAAGACTTTATACATTGCTGTCGGGCGGTATGGGCTAATCTCGGACTTAAGGACCTGATCTGGACTGGGCTGGGATGTTTTCTCAATGTCCAATTGCTATTGTATCTAAATCTCATTCTTATACACATGAGAGTTTCTATAGATTTGTTTCTCTAGTCTACCCAGACTAACACAGCCCTATACAGGGTTTCTGGGGCATTTGTCAATCTTTACAGGAATAGCCAGGCTCATCTCCCATCCTCAGAGCATGTGATGGGGTTAAACCTGGTGAGTTTAATGTCTATCATGAAATAGATGAGTCTAAAAAAAAAAAAAGAAAGAAATAGATGAGTCTAAAGAAACCTCACACTAAAACTACCCCTCCTATACTTTTCCACTTAAAAAATGTCCCAGGAAATAGAGAGAGCAAAGTCTTGCTCTCTACCCTAATTTATATTTCCTGGTAAATCTTCACAATGCACTATTTAAATAAAGAAAGAGAGAGTGGACATCCGGATTGTCTGACCAGAGGCCTTGAAAACAAAGCTAACTAAAAACTGTCAGTACCCTTGTGTTGGGTTGTGTCAACACGGTAACATAACTACTTCATCCGTGATGAAATAGCATAGCAGCACATCTTTGTAGACCCGAGGTGAGGGAAAGCTTTTGCTGTGGGCCACTGAGCTTATTTGAGTATGAGTTTATTCATATGCAGATGTCTGCATAGTTCCCGTCCAGGAAGATTTATTTATTTATTCAAGAAACACTTGGAAGTGCTTACTATATCCTAGCCAGTGATGCCAGGCACAGGGAAGAAGCTAGAGGGGCATAGACTCTGTCCTTTAAGGAGCTGGCATACATTTCAGTCCTTGCCAGAGGAGAGGGCAAGGCTGTTTTTCTCACCATCTATGAAAATTGAAGCACAGGGTCTAAAGACATACCCAGGGCTATGGAAGCACCAGTTAGAAAGTAAAGTTTGCTGCCCTCTGAAGCTTAATAGGGAAGGTAAGAGACATCCCATTGCTCACAAAGTTTTTGAGTCAAGAGAACTTGTTCCATCGTCTGAATAAGGAGCTTCATCTTTTCCTTCTGTTATGAACCTGTGGCGGTCATCTACCTATGTCAATTTCATGATTGAAAGGTAGGGATGGATTCTAGCCTGTGAATCTGGAGATAATCATTGAGTAGCCAATGAGGCCTCTGTGTGGCATGGCTTTCTCCTGAGAATTCTGGGAAGTCTCATGGTATTTCCCAATTGGAGAAGAGAGACTTCTCTCTCAGTCTCTGGGAGTCAGGCTCTGAGATGACGAACCACAGACAAGATGGCAGTGTCCAAGGAGCTGGAGGAGCCGGAGAAGCCACACAGCCTCACCCTAATGGAACCAGACCTCTGATGCTGGAGAAGCCACATGGAGAGCCCTGCCAGCGCTGAGTTGCTTCTACCACCACTGGATGCTGTTGATGGACCCTGAGCCCTGGAAGTGAGATGCCATGCGGAGACCCCCTGCCAGTGCCAGGATTCTGCAGCCTCTAGCCTGTGATTTCATGAGTCGGAAGGAGACGTTATAGACTGGTATCAGGCATATGGGCTAATATGGGACTTATGACTTTGAACTGGACTGGGTTGGGATGTTTTCTCAATGTTCCATTCCCATTGAATGTAAACTTACCCTTATATCCATTATGAGTGTCTGAATTTGTTTCTCTACTCTATCTGGACTAACACAGAACCTGTGCTGTTCACGTACAGGGAGAATGAGATTTTTCTTTACAGTTAAGCACTCTCAATAGAAGAAAGAAAGAAGTAGAATGGGGGTTGGTAGTCACAGTCTTTGGTTCCTGAACTTTCTTTTACATACTTACTGATCAGACAACAACCGCATTCCCAGGTGCTCCTTTAATCTTACTACAATCATAGCATCTTTGGGGGATGGGATTGCAAAACCTTCATAAAAAGGTCCAGGTGCTGCCACAAACTGTTTACACCACAGACATCTGACCAGCTGGGCAGACCAAACACAGCAGCAACAAACCCAGCATTACTTTTGAGTCGATGCCTAAATCGATCATAACTCGGTTTTGTTTGATTGCCACTCAGGGGCCCTGGTGACACCACAGTTAAGCACTTGGCTACTAAACTGGAAGGTCCATGTTCAGACCGTCCCAGCAGCTCAGAAGGAGAAAAGACCTGGCAGTGTCCCGTCATAAAGATAATAGCCTAGGAACCGTCGTCATTGGACTGTTCTACTCTGTCTGAACGTTGCCATGAGTTGAAAATGGACTCGCCAGACTGAAGCCACCACTGCTACTACCAGACCATCGCTTCAAACTTGAATGCAGACCTGGTTCATGGGACCGACCATCTCTCAGTCTCATTGCTGCCCATCAGGACCTACCACACTAACTGGGGATCCCCCAATACTCATACATGCAAGCCCAAATCTCCAGAACCACAGGGACTCCACAGATGTCACTGTTCAGAAATCATGGTTCTGTGGGGCAGGGACCATTTTCTTGAGTCAGGATGTCTCTACCCACTGAGTCCCCGGAGCCGAGTTTTGGTTCCCGCTTAAGGAACTGGTCCTACCTTAAAGGTCTTCAGAACCTCTTGTGAATTTTTGGGCTGGGAGTAAGGCTTGGGTGTCAGCATAGGCACTACTTTTGGAGTGACAGTTTTGCTTGGAGACCCACTGCCTGCCGACACGCTGGTGTCCAGGACGCTGGGGCGAGCGATGGTGGTTTCAACGGTGGCAGTGAATTTGGGTGGAGGCAGTGACTGTTGCCGCAGGTATTTCATAGGGTTGGGTTCATTCGGGGTGGAGGATGAGTTTGGCTCTGTGGAATGGCTTCTTTCCAGAATTTTTGGCATCTCCAAACGTTCAAGAACAGCCTCGCTGATGGTGAATCGCTCGATGTACTGCTGAAGGATCCCTTCCGCCTCTTCCTGGGACCGAGCATTCTTGTATGCCTCATGCAGCTCTCGTTCTCTTCGCTCTCTATAAGGGGAGTGTCAGAGGGAGAAGCAAGGACAGAGTAACAGTCAGGAACATTGCACAGAAGACCTTGGCCAGCGCCAAGGTAGAGCTGACATTCTAAAACAGGGACGTCGTGATGGCCAGCCGCTTTTTAGAAAAATGGCAGCAGAGCTAGGGCCAAGTGTACATTGAAACAGAAACCACAGAAAGGACCCACTTTTCTTGAACAATTTCTCGGTAGGTTTTGATGCTTTTCCTTCGTTCACTTGTCCCGTCTTCTCCAGCCAGGAGCTTCTCCATTTTTTTCCTTTCTTCCTCTTTCTTGATTAAGTCCTGCGAAGCACTTCTTCTGCGGCTCTTCCAACGAGCCAGGTCCTGCAGGAAGAGGGAAGGAGAGAGAGAGAGAGAGGAGGAGAGGAGAGGAGAGGAGAGAGAGAAGATTTTTTTCTCCAGGCTTGGCATGTAATCACATTCCTACGTTAGGGAGCACTGACTAGAGTCACACAACCCAATGCTTGCTTGAATGGAACAGGAATGTCTCAAAGCCAGGAATCATTTATATGTGATCGACCTTTTCTTCAGCAGGGGCACACATTCAATTAAACATAACATTATGAAAAAGGTAATTGTATTCCATATCAGCTGTCAAGTGCTGGAGAACTGCTTCCCACTCTATTTATAAGAAGCCTCATTCCCTTCCTACTTAGGAACCACTGCGAGGTGAATTGGCATTATGCTGATACTGCTGATACTAGGATGGAAAGGATTCACCATACTTCCTCAAGGAAAGAAGGAAAAACTCCCTTCACTTAGCTCACTGCCATCAAGTGGATTCCGGCTCATAGCGACCATGCAGGGCAAAAAGTGCGTGTTTCTGAGATTGTAAATCTTAACCAGGGCAGAAAGCCTTAGCTTCCTCCTGCGGAATGGTTGGCGGGTTTGAACAACCGACCTTGCAGTCGGAAACCCAGTAT
>PVJH01018834.1:0-44220 GCA_004026705.1 Nesogale talazaci
TTATTTCCTTTTGCATTAAATCAGTTTTATAATTGAGTGCAGCTATTCCTTTGGCTAAATGTCCCTCTATATGTTCTACTTCCATTAGTGCCAAAGCAGTTGTATTAACAACTTTGTTAATAGTTTGAGCTGTATTGACTTGCTGTGACATGGCAATACCAGCGGTGGCAGCGGCCACTGATGAAACTGTAATGGCAGTGTCGTGTGTTGCGTGTTCCTTACCTGATCCGTCTCAGAGAGGGGCGCGCGACATTCAAGGGTACACCTAAAGAAACGTGTTTCTATAAGATATGTTTATAATTCTGCCACAGACAGAACATTGCTGCATTGCGACATCACCCAACACATGGTCTCTATTCTTCCACATTGTATTCCCTATGTTAGACACCTTGGAGTTCCAGCTAGAGTTCCTGAAATTTGAATTCACTTTGCAGATATACTGAATCTTCTTTTTTTTCATTTCCCCACTCAATATACTGAATCTTCTTTAAGTCAGAATTGACTAATTTCAATGAGTGAGTGATTTCACTTAGTGATATTATCTAGCATTTTGCATTTATGCAAAATCCTATTTTGTGCATTAGAAAATAAGCCTAGCACTAACAAATACCATGGTACCAGGTGAGAGAACCGCATGTCATGATGGTTAGGGTTTTGAGCCTACTTACCTGGAACATAATTTTCAGTGGTTTGCCAATATGTAATGACAAAGGCTGACAGTTTTGTAATAATGTAGTCATTTTTTTGTGATGTCATGTGGATATCTTCCATTTTTTTTTTATAATACCCTGAACTTTGGAATCTATTCATGCTGACAAGTGGTAACTGGGAGTACTTGTTTCAGCAAGCCCTGAATAAATAATTCATTTTTTTCTTAATAAAATCAGCAAAGTCACTCTGTGTGGGCAGAGACCTAGGGCAGAACCTTTTAAGTAGTAAAATATTTCTTAAAAGTAGAAACATTTTCTTGAATTTTTAAAGGATGTTTTCTAATTTTAAAAAATCAATATCAGTCATTCAAGAGAAAGTAAAGATGATAGCTTATTTTATGTTGATAATTTTTTTCTGAAAAAATTTCCAGCAATTTACATTTGTAAAAAATTTTAAAAAGTGGGAGATGTGTTTAGGTCCTTTTAGCTCATTACTTTTGATTATTTTTATTCCAGTCTTTAAGAACTTCAAAGTGGAGTTAAAAATAAGTTACCTACCCTCTCCACTACACTACAACATCTGTTCCCATATAGTTACCAAATCTTGTCCCCCTTTCAAATCAAGATGGCATATTTACTCTCATAGAAATGCACTAATAGAACTGTCTAGGAGACAATGCGAGGTGAGATATAAGGTAGCGTATTTCTCATACTGTATTCCTTACAACAAATATTTTTTCTGTGGATTTCATTTCAGGTCTGTGTGGGTTTGTGTTCCTGTGAAAATGGTTAATGCACCTGCTTGACTCTTAACCATTATGTTAAATATTTGAGTTCAACTTTAAGAAAATTTTTAAATTATTTTATTGGGAGCTCATACAACTCTTATCACAACTCACACATCCATCCTTTGTATGCAAAGCACATTTGTACCTTTGTTGCCATCATCATTCTGAAAACATTTGCTTTCTACTTAAGCCTTTGATATTGGCTCCTCATTTTCTCCCTCCCTCCCTGCTTGAGTTCAACTTTTTATCCTTTAAAAGAATGGCCCGTGTGTATGTGTGTGTGTGTGTGTGTGTGTGTAAAAAGAATGGTCTAACGTCTACTTCTGAAAAATCCCTTGGTGTCAGACCTGAGGGAGGACAATTCTTCTCTGCTACAGAAGGAAGGGGTCACCATGAATCAGAGTCGCTCAGCCGCACTTGGTCCAGATGGTATTTTTCTATGATAATGCTAGCCTTCTGAAACAACACTCACAAATACTTTGCACAGGTTAAATCTGTTCAAATGAATTTTAAGACCTATTTGAAATATATTTTTAAAATTTCATTGTGTTAAAAGAATACACATAAGTTTATATGTATATTAAAAATTTCCAATTCAATGTATTTGATAAGTACAATTCACTGACATTGATTATAATCATTAAGTTGAGTAATAAACACGGCTAGTGATTTTCAAATGATCTCACCATCATTATTAGAAACTTCGTCCTTCCTAAGCAGTCTTGACCCCTCTCACCCTTACTTGAGGTGCTGCTGTTGCTGTGAGGTGTCCTTCCAACTAGGAGCAGCCCCATGGACAACAGAATGAAATTGACCCACTCTTACCCCATCTTCACCATAGTTGTTAAGCTTAATTAAGCCCATCATGTCAGCCATTGTCCATCTCTTTTATTGAGGGTCTTCTTCTTGACTCAACTTCTACTTTACCAAGCATGATGTCCTGTTTCAGAGACTGGTCTCTCCCGATAGCATGTATGGCTCTCTGTCTCCCAAACTGATTTGTTTATTCTTTTGGCAGTCCATGATGCCTTCATTCTTCTTTACAAACACCATGTGTCAAATGCATTCATTCTTCAGTCTTCCTCATTCAATGTTCAACTTTCACATGCATATGAGGTTATTGAAAAGACCGTGGGTTGGATCAAATTCACCTTAGTGTTGAAAGTGACATCCTTGCTCTTCTAAAGAAGTTTTTTTGCAGCAGATTTGCCAAGTGATATGTGTAAATTAATTCTTTGATGGATGCTTCCATAAGCATTCACTGTGGATCCAGGCAAGATTATGTAGATCCTGGACCACGTCAATTTTTTCTCCATTCATCATGATGCTATCTATCGACCCAGTTGTGAGGACTTTGGTTTTCTTTAAATAAAGTTGCAGTCCATACTGAAATCTTCAGTCCTTTATTTTCATCAGCAAGTTCTCTTCATTTTCAGAAAACAAGTTTGTGTCATCTTCATGTTGCAGGTTATTAATAAGCCTTTTTCCAAACCTGATGGCACGTGGTTCTCCTTAGAGTCCAGCTCCCCAGATTATTTGCTTGGCATACAAACTGAATTATTATGGCGAAAGCATACAAAAGCTCGCCTTAAAGTACACCTTTCTCAATTTTAAACTATGAGTATTCAGTTATTCCATTTCAAAGACTGCCTCTTGGACTGTGAAGTTTCTGCATGTGCACAATTATTTTGGAATTCTTATTCTTCTCACTGTTATCTATTGTTTGTTATGATCCACACAATATAATGCCTTTGAATAGTGAATAAAATGTAAGAAAACACCATTCTAGTGTTCTCTGCTTTGATTTGGGATATTGATAATGTCAGCAATGATATTACTTGTTCTTATCCTTTACAGAATCTAGCTAGGATTTCTGGCAGCTTATTATAAATAACAATAATCATACAGCTGCTGAATTATCATCAGCAAAATTTTACTTACATGTGATATTAATGATATTGTTTGGTGATTTCCACATTATCTTGGATCACTTTTTGGGGAATGATTCCAAATGTGGATCTTTTCCTGCTGATTGGCCAGATAGCTGTCTTCCCAATATCTTGGCACAGGTATTATGCCAAACTGCTCTATCAGTTTGTTGAAATATTTTAATTGGTATTACATCAATTCCTAAAATCTTGGTTTTTGCTAATGCTCTCAGTATAGCTTGCACATCTTTCTCTGGCACCTTCAGTTTTGACACTTGCTATCTTTTGAAGAAGTTGAATGTTGATTCGCTCTTTATGGTACAATGCTTCTGTGTATTCTTTTAAGCAACCTTCGATGCTTTCTGCGCTGTTCAATATTTTGGTCATAGACCCCTTCAATATTTCATCTTGAGAGTTCACTCTTTTTCCTTTGTTCCTTCAGTTTATGATAAGCATGTTCTTCATTTTTAGTTTTAGCCCACTTCATTATAATACATTTTGGTGAATATATAAATAAATAAATATATATATATACATAAGTATTTTTAAAAGCAACTTAACTGTAGACTACATGCTATGTAAATTTTATATCAAGAAAACTGTTAAACAAAACAAAGCAAAAAAGAAACAAAGTTGACCAGTGATTATAATTGGTGAAGGATGAAGAGTTTTTGCTTTGGGAATATTCAATTTATGTTCATTACTGTGGAGTAATTTGGAAAAGGATATCTATAATGATTACACAACATGAAGTATAATCAATGGCACTGAATTACACATGTAGAAGTTGTTGAATTGGAGGATTTTTTGTTGTGTATGTTTTTGCCACAATTAAAAAAATCATTACATGAATAACAATGAGTTCAAGGTAGAATAAAATGTCCTAAAATTGTTAGTGGTAAATATTGTACAACTCTTCTTTATATGCTTGAACTATGAATGGTATGATATATGAGTTCTGTATCAATAAAGTTTTTTATAAAAGATTATAGCCAATGAAAAAAGTTCTAGTTTCAGGAACTTTTCTGCTGTTCACTTTGATTTTTCCCTCTTACTTATCTTTTTAATAACATTTTGCTTTCTTCACATATAGTATAATGCTATTTGTGTAATTTTACAGCACATTATGCCTTCTATTATTAGTATTAAGTATGTCAAATCTTTTCAGAGATGTTCTCAACATTCAGATGAGATACACTCAAAGTTGTATTTTGTCTCTTTGTACTTGTTTTAATTTTCTTCAACTTCAACTTGAACTTATACATTGGCTGCTAATACTGAGTTTCTCCATCGTCCTTTTTCAGAGATGCAGTCAATTTCATTCTAAGTATTCTGGCTAGTAAGGTTAGTGTGTACAGTTACCATTTGTTGTTCAAAAGAGGTATTGGCAATGAATAAATTATTGGCTTTGCAAAAGTCTATCATGCATTTTTTAACTTCTATTCTATCACTAATGCCATAAATTCCAACTACCATGTCAATTTCTTTGATTCTAGCTTTTACATTTCAATCATCAATAATTATCAGTCTATATGTATTGCATATTTTTTCAATGTTTGATTTAAGATCAATTTTAAAATTTAATTTATTCATTACTAGCTTTGCTAATTGATGTTTAAATTTGAATAATAGTTATATGAAACAGATTTCCTAGTATGCAGATAGATGATATCCTACCACAGACAAGTATTCATCTATGTTGTAGCATTTTTAAAGCCTTTGATTTTATTTATGGTTAAATTTTGTTCTACTGTGTGTATATATTACATTTTTATTACCTAATATGTGTTGGCATTTAGGTGGTTTCAAACTTTTGGATATTATGAACAGGACTGTAGTGAACGCTAGTGTTCAGATCACTATTTCTGCTCTTTTAGTTTTTGCTTTAGTTTTTGATTCATATATTTGTCTAAAATTAGAAATCAATTTTGTTCATAAACCTTAGAATAAGTAAAATGCATGTGAATGTATATTATACCATTGATTGTTTTTTGGGGGCAGGGGGGCATCACTGCCCTCTGGTGCTCATAAGACCTACCCAGCCCTGCTCCCGGGGAGCTGCTGCTGTATTTGAACTGCCAAGCCCATGGCCACAGTCCTGCACTCAACCACTATGCCACCAGGGCATTGATTCTTATTGAAGAAGTAGATGAAGACATTAAGAAAGGGTTGGATACTTGGTCAGGGAGTGGAAAGCAGTCAGAATCTGGGTTATCATAGAAGATAAAAGAAGAGTATCCTTAAAGGAAGTTAACAGAAATGTCAGCTGTGTCAAGAGTTCATAAAATTAATGAATAAAGCAAATGCATTGAATTTTGACAGATAATGAGTTATTTCAGTGAAAGCAGTTTTAGGGAGACTTGCAGAGACATTTGGAACCAGGATAGCAAGGTTTTGGTAAGTAAACAGGATGTTAGAAACACAGCCCTCATTTGAAGAAGTTTGGCAGTGAAGGAAAAGCAAGAGAGTGCAGAAGCTCATAACCAGTAATGTGAGGCTTATTAAAAACTTATTAAAATAGGAGACATTAGAGCACTTTTATAAATGCAGAAAGCCAGTAGGAAGGAACAGATTGAACACTCATGGGAAGAAAGATTGATGCAACAGAAGAACTTTCAGTGGCAGAAGTGGATGGACCAGAACACAGTGCTAAAGCAGAAAGGAAAATGCTTAGACTATTGTGATGGGTATGAGAAACGATGATGGGGTGGGATGGAGGGGCTGGTTTTCCAATGCAGATAAAATATCTCAAGGGTCTATTTTATGACTCTGTATCTAAACATTTTTGAATTATTAATGTCCTCTCTTCATGTACATATGTAATCTTAGCCACACTTCCAAACATAGCTTATGGGAAATTTTCTTTGTTATAAGCAATTTTATTTAAAAATTTCTCTATTCTCTGCACATATCTTTATGCATATATTGTCCTATAATAGGCATTTACTTGACAATTTCCCCCTGTGTTGCAAGTACTTTGGATGTAGAAGCATGCTTTTGTATTTCAGATTATAATTTATATGAAGAACTCCATCTGTGTTTGTTGAAAAAAAATGGTTATTGTTGTTTAGTTAAAATTATTGTAAGCATACATCTTCATAAATACTGTAGGTGGTGAAGTTTGGGGACTGGGGGGGGGGTCATTCTCATGTGGTATTTTGCTGTGAATTTCCCTTCCAAGCTTGAGTTACAATTTCTTCTAATAATTTTTCCCAGTAACTGTTTGCTCTGAGTTTGGCTCTACTCCGGGCTGTATAAACATATTCACCCACTGTCTTTCTTCATTCCAGAAGACATCCTAAGCAACAGAATTTTCATTAAATCCTTTGGTTTAATTTAGAAACAAAAAGCTGCATATAATAAAAATGAAGAAAAAAGGAAATATTAGAGATGATGATAAAATAACAATAACAAAATATAAATCTCATTGCCAGTCAATACCGACTACAGGGAAAATCTCCTTGTTTTTTTCCTTATGTTATCAAAGTCTATCACCTGTTAAAGGAGTTTCCCTTTTTGTATCTCTCCAAAAATTTTTTCTCCACTTTTCTCCCTGTTCCATGGTGCTCACCCTCTCCTATAAGTCAGGCAGAATAAAAGACACCTAAAGATGTGCACTCACAACTTGTTTGTCAGTTTGGCAAACTGTGGTGACTTGTGTGATGCTGTGATGCTAGGAGTTATGTCATTAGTATTTCAAATGCCAGCAAGATAACCCAAAATGGACAAGTTTCAGCAGAGCTTCCAGACTAAGAACAGACAACAGAGGAGGACTAGGATATCTACTTTGAGGAATTAGTCACTGAACACCATTTGGAAAGCCACAGAACATGGTCAGAGATGGTGCCAGAAGATTGAGGTCCTCAGATCAGAAGGCACTCAGAATATAATTGAAGAAGATCTTTCTCAAAGCACAGGCAACCATAATAATGTGGATGGAGTAATGCCTTTGGGGGTAAAGCCTTTGTGGCCTTAATTTGCTGATTGTGCATGACTTAAATAAGAAAAATAGCTGTAAATATAAGTTAATAATTGGAACTTGGAATGTAAAAAGTTTCAATCTAGGAAAATAGGAAGTAATCAAAGATGAAATGAAAGGCATAAAGATGAATATCCTAGATATTAGGGAGCTGAAATAGACTTTACTTGCCACTTTGAATTAGGAAGTCATATGGTTTCTTATGATTGGAATGAAATACTCAAAAGGAATAGTGTTACATTCACCATCAAAAAGAACATTTCAAGATCTGTTTTGAAGTACAATACAGTCTGTGATAGAATAATGTCTATCCGTATACACGGAAACCAGTTAACACAAGTTTTATTAAAATTTATGCGAAACCCGCTAAAGCTAGTGATGAAGAACTTCAAAATTTTTACCAACATCTTTAGTCTGAAATTGATTAAATGTGTAACATGATGCATTGAAAATTATTTGCAATTGGAATGTGAAAGTTGGAAACAAAGAGAATGTAACTATTGTTGAAAAATGTGGCCTTGGAAATAGAAATGAAGCTGGCGATCACATGATAGACTTGTAGACGATAAATGAGTCTTTCTATGCAAATAACTTTTTTCAACACCACAAAAGGTCTTCTTCAGACAAGTACCCATAAATTAAATTCATTACATCTGGGACAAGGGGAAATGAAGAAGCTCCAGATAAGCAGATAAAACCAGGCCAATGCTGACTAGCTTTGGTGGAACAGACCATCAATTTCTTTTGTGTGATTTCAGGATGAAGCTGAAGAAATTAGAGCAAGGTGACAAGAGCTAAACTACAACCTTAATTATATCTCACCTGAATTTCTAGAACATTTCAAGAAAAAATTTGACACACTGAGCACTAATGATAGAAGACTTGATGAGTTGTGGGAGGACATCAAAGACATAATTCATGAAGAATGTAACAGGTCATTAAAAGAAAGGAAAAAAGATCAAAATGGATGTCAGTGGAGACTCTGAAACTTGTTCTTACTTGTGCCATAGCTAAAACAAGTAGAAGAAATGATGAAGTCAGAGAACTGAATAGAAAACTTCAAATGGCAGTTGAAGAAGACAAAGGCAATTATCATTGTGAAATGTGCAAAGATCTAGAGGTAGAATATCAAAAGTGAAGAATACATGTAACATGTTTTAATCTGAAAGAACTCAAGAAAAGAAATGCAAACCTCAACTTGCATTACAGAAAGATTTTGTGGGCAAAAATACTGAATTGTGCAGGAAGCATTGCAAGAAGATAGCAAGAATACATAGAGTCATTGTATTACAAAGAACTAGGAGACATTTCCATCTTGGCCTACCAAGCCCCAAGGCTGATATTCCTGCTTAGAGCAGCCAATGTACAGCCTCACTAAGAGACAAGATGTCCGGCACTGACCATAGCACTATGGGGGACAACACTGGAGACACAGTGAGAGAATTTTGCCCAGTCTGACCCCAACAGGAAGGCAAAACACTAAGGGCATGCAACAGAACAGCAAGGAGAGAAGAGCAATGAAATTCCCAGGGAATACCAAAAATAGACTTTGAGGCCAGGGTGTGGCACCTAATTAGACTTGCTTGATAACCACTCCTAAATGTAAACAAACAGACCTGGAACTATTTATTTAGGTTTTTCTTTTTTTGGTTGGTCATTGGTCTTTTTTTTTTTTTTTTTGGTCTTGTTTTATTTATTTATTTATTGCTGCTCTGTTTTACTCGGTCTTGTTTTTTTGTACATATTATTATCTCTGCATGTCTATCTAGATAAGATAGGTGGGGTAGATAATCTAGAGAAGAAAACAATGGGCCAACACTTTTGGGGGACATGGGAGAGGAGAAAGCAGGGGAAAGAAAGTGGGTGTTAATAAACCCAGGAACAAGGGAACAACAAGTGATCTAAAATTGATGTCTTATAGTGCTTGATCAAGAGCAATGTAACCAAGAGGAATTACCAAAACCCAAATAAATGCTGAACATGACAATGGGACAAGAGGAAAGCAAAAGGAAATAGAGGAAAGAACTAGGAGGCAAAGGGCATTTATAGAGGTCTAAATATAGGCATCTACATATGTAAATATATTTATATATAATGATGGGGAGATATATCTATTTTCATATATTTACAGATTTAGTGTTTATGTAGCAGTTGGACATTAGGACTCTAGTTGAGTACTCTTTCAACACGAGAACACATTGTTCTATTAACCTGACATTCTGTGATGCTCACCTTCCGACACAATTGCTGAAGATAAAGCAGGTGCATAAGTAAATATGGTGAAGAAAGCTGATGATGCCTGAATGAAAAAAGATATAGCATATGGGGTCTTAACGGCTGGAAGACAAATAAATGACTATCTAGCAGAGAAGCAACAAAGCCCATATGGAAGAAGCACACCAGCCCATGTGATCACGAGGTGTCAATAAGATCAGGTATCAGGCATCAAAGACCAAGAACAAAAAAATCATGTTATAGTGAATTAGGGGGTTTGGGGAGTGGAGACTCAAAGCCCATTTGTAGGCAACTGTACATCTGCTTACAGAAGGCTTCACAGTGAGGAGATGAGCCAGTCAGGGTCCAGTATAGAACTGATGAAACATGTAAGTTTCCTTTTAACTCTTACTTCCTCCCCCCCCAAACAACTATCATGACCTCAATTATACTTTATAAATCTGAATAGACCAGAGCATGTACACAGGTGCAGATAAGAGCTAGAAACACAGAGAAACCAAGACAGATAAATCCCTCAGGACCATTATTGAGATTATGTCAGGAGAGTAAGGGGTATGTTGGGGGGGCGGATAGAACAAGCTGATCACAATGATCTATGTATAACCCCATCCCAGGGGATGGACAACAGAAAAGTCAGTGAAGGGAGACATTGGTCATTGTAAGATGAATAATAATATAATAATAATTTATAATTTATCAAGGGTTTTTTAGGAAGAGAGGGAATGAAAAGGAGAGCAGAAATGAGAAGCTGATACCAAGGGCTCAAGTAGAAAGAAAATATCTTGAAAATGATGATGGCAACTAATGTACAAATGTGCTTGACACAACATATGGATATATGGATTGTGATAAGAGTTGTATAAGCCCCCAATATAGTGATTTTTTAAAGAACAAAAAAAACCTAATTTCACCAATTTAGGTGGTAGTATATGAACAAGAACCAGAAGTGCTTAAGGAAGAAATTCAAGCTGCATTGAACACATTAGTCAAAAACCCACTGAGATGTTGTTTCAACAAGTTGATGAAGCAATGGAAACACTCATCTATGGTAGGATATTTGCAGGACAGTTATGTGACCAACAGAATAGAATACATCCATATTTGTATCCATTCCAAAGAAATGTAATCCAACAGAATGCTCAAATTACACAACATTATCAATGATGTCACAAGAAAGCAAAATTTTGTTGAAGATCATCCAGCAATAGTTGCAAGAATACATTGACAGAACTGCCAGAGACCCAGCCTGGATTCAGAAGAAGATGTAGAACAAAGGGTGTCATTACTGATGTCAGACAAGTCTTGGCTGAAAGCAGAGAATATCAGAAAAATACTTGTGTTTGCTTGTGTTTTGTTGACTGTGCCAAGGTATTTGACTGTGTAGATCACAACAAACTATGGATAAACTTGAGAAAAATGGAGATTCCAGAACACTTCTTTCTGCTTATGTGGAACTTGTACCAGAATCTTAAGATAGTTATATGACAGAACAAGGGAGCATTACATAGTTTAAAATTAGGAAATGTTTGTATCAGGGTCGTATCCTTTCACCATAATTATTCAATGTGTATGCAGAGAAAATAATCAGAGAATCTGGACTATAAAAGGAATATGGCACCAGGGTTGGAGGATATGTGATATGTAAAGGATACAACTTTGCTTATTGAAAGTGAGGAGGAGAACTTGAAGCACTTGCCAAAAAAGATCAAGGATTGCTGTGTCAGTTCGGGTAGACTAGAGGAATAAATTCATAGACATGCATATTGATATTAGGAAAGGGTTATATACAAGAGGAATGGGACATAGAGAAAGCATCACAACTCAGTCCAGTTCAAAGTCATAAGTCCAATATTAGCCCATATGCCCGATACCGGTCTATATGTCTCCTTCTGACTCATGAAGTCACAGGCCAGTGGGTGCAGAGTCCCGGTGTTGGCAGGGGTCCCCTCATGGCTCCTTATTTCCAGGGCTCGGGGTCCATCCAGTGGACCCCAGTGATGGTAGAAGCAATTCAATGCTGGAAGGGCTCTCCATGTGGTTTCTCCAGCTTCAGAGGTCTGGTTCCATCAGGGCAAGGCCCTGTGGCTTCTCCTCCAGCTTCTGCATTTCCTCAGACACTGCCACCTTGTCTAGTCAGTAATTCTTCATCTCTGGATTAACTCCCAAAATGGGGGAGATAGCTTCTCATCTTCACAAGGGAAATATTGCGAGATTCCTCAGAAGTCTCAGGAGAAAGCCAGGCCCACATAGAGGCCTCATTGGCTACTCAATAGCTATCTCCAGATTAACAGGTTAGACTGCACCCCTACATCTCAATCATGAAATTAACATAAGCACATGGCCGCCACAATTGCAGTCTTCAATTTGAATTAGGACTCAGTGTAAAGAAGAAAATAATTCTCATACCTGTATTTATAGGTCACATCATAATAAATGGAGAAAAGGTTGAAGTCAAGGATTTTGTCTTGCTTTTGTCTACAATCAATGCTAGTAAAGAGATCAATGGAAACATTGCACTGGGTAATTGTTCTGCATACATACATCACTTTAATGGGTTGAGAAGAAAAACTGTTACTTTGAGGACTTAGATGAGCCTGACTCAAGCTATGACATTTAATTTGCTTCATACAAATGTAAATGTTGGACAGTGAATAAGGAAGCCTGAAGAAGATCTGATGCATTTGAATTACCATGTTGGTGAAGAATATTGAATACATCATGGAACTGTTGGGAGAACAAATACATTTGTATTGGGAAAAGTACAGTCAGAATGCTCCTTTGAATCAAGGATGATGACACTATCTCAAGTACTTGAATGATGTTATCAGGAGAGGCTAGGAAAAGGACATAATTTCAGAGAAAAAGAGAGAGACCTACTACAAGATGGATTCACACAGAGCTTACAACAATGGGCTCAAACATGAGAACGTTGGAAAGATGGCAAAGGACCAGTTTTTTAACTGCTGTACATAATGCCATTATGACCCCGAGCCAACACGATGCTGCCTAACAATAACAATGATGCCATGTCCCTAGAATATGTTAGATGAAATAAAACCAGTGACACACATACATATATAAGAAGTCATCCTATCCAGAAAAACTCAAGTCCATAAGTTTGATGAAAGCCAGAGGTCTCTTGAGATTCACAGAGCTGGAGGCTGAGAGTGCAGAAGGGTGAAGGGGAATGTAGGAAGACCACGAGTTGGTGGATGCAGTCACATGGATCTAATGTCAGTGGAAAGAAGGGGTGGGGGCATGCCAACAGCTCTCAGGGTCTGGATACAGGCAAAGATCTAGTAAGCAGGAGGAATAAAAGGAAGGGCAAGAGATAAGTTACCATTTTACTCTTAGAAAAAGGCCACACTCCTGAGGAGGCATCATTGGACTATGACCTGATTGACAAGTTGGATTCCAGCACTACACTTTCAAACACATTCAAGTTGACATAGAATTTAACTGCCACAAACATTAATAAACCTCCTCCTTGAAGTGCACCATATATCCTATCCCTAAAATTACTGAGAAGTAGGCCTATCATTAGGTCCTCTTGCTATTGCTATGGAAACATTTTGTTTCTATTGCAAATATTTTGCTCCATGAATGATTATAGAAATAACATTATGTTCCAGAAAACTGTAAGAAGTACATTTGGGGGTACTACATTATGCATTTTAAATGGGGATGTGGGGGGAATTTTCTTATTGGAAGGAAAGAGAAGAAAAATTCGAGGTATAGAAATTGTTAAAAATAAGAGTTTGGGACTTTCTAAAATTTTCCAAATAGATTCTTATACCTCATTATTAGATAGCAACAAATTAAAAGGGGATATACATTAACTTTAATAAAGTTAAAAACAGAATACAACAAAATGCTTTAAAGCAATGAAATGGAGATTCCTACTTACATATTGTTGGTCATGCACTTTCATGATGGAAAGTTTAGGGGTGGAAGCTAACCTGTCAATCTGGAGATAGCGAATGAGACCTCTGTGGGCATGGATTTCTCTGGAATTCTGGGAAGTCGCACAATATTTCCCCTGTGGAGATGAGAGACCATCTCGCAAGTTGTTACGAGACACTCGAATGACAAGATGGCAGCATCTGAAAAACTGAAGGAGTCTGAGGAGAAGCCACACAGCCTTACCCTGATGAAACCAGACCTTTGAAGCCTGAGGAGCCATAGAGAGCCCCCTGCTAATGCTGAGATGCTGTTGCTGCTTCTACTGCCACCAGACACACAAGACTCTGCACCCACTGGCTTATAACTTTATGATCCGGAATGAGACTTTATAGACTGGTATCGCACATATGGGCTAATATCAGACTTGTGACCTTGGACTGGACTGGGTTGGGATGCTTTCTCAATGTTCCATTCCTCTTGTATACAAATCTTTCTCTTGTATCCATGTGTGTGTTTATGAATTTGTTTCTCAAGTCTACCCGGACTAACACACATACGAATGAAATTCTAAGGTAGTACTTCTCAAATTTGAAAGTGCAAAAAACCAGAGCAATGACACAACCACCACCAAAACAATAATAATAATAATAATAATAATAATAATAATAATAATAATAATAAAAACATTTTGAGTGTTGGTTAAAATGCAGATTCTGATTCAGTGGATATGGGTGGGAACTGAGAGTTGATATTTAAGAATATGCCTGGGTAGCATAGTGAGTTGAGCAGCTAAGTGCATGGTCAGCAGCTGAAACCAAGCAGTTGCTCTAAAAAGGACGATGAGGCTTTCTGTTCCTGTATAGATTGACAGCCTTGGAAATCTACAGCTGGTTGGAGTTCTACTCTGTTCAATAAGGTTGCTTTGAATCAGAATTCACTGAGTGAGAATGTGTCTTTTTTTGTTGACAAGGTTAGGGAATTCTAGCAATGCTGTGAGCTACGCATTATTAGACTGTTATTGCCAAGGTCTCTGTCCAAACCCACCAGCCACTGTTAAGGAGAAAGATGAAGCTATTTGTTCCAAAAAAGATCTTCCATCTTTGAAATCCCAAAGCATAGTTTAACTCTGTTCTATAGGATCGCTGAGGAGCCCTGGTAGCAAAGTAGACTTTGAATAGGCCTGCAACTCCAAGGTCAGGAGTCTCAAGAGAAAGAGAAAACTTTCTGTTCTCTTAAAGATTTGATGGGTTTTTACAAGTTCTTGCTGAATAATTCCTGGTTCACAATTTTTTAAATAAATAAAAATGAGGGTTGAGCCCCGGTGGCATAGTGGTTGAGTGCGGGATTGCGGCCCATTGGCTTGGCGGTTCAAATCCAGCAGCAGCTCTCCGGGAGCACGGCTAGATAGCTCCCACGACCAGCAGAGGGCAGTGATGCCCCCCCCAAATGAACAGTTTTACCGTCACCTAATCCACACAGCATACAATTCAGCAGTTTGACTACATCAAAGATATGTACAATCATCACCACAATTTGGGAACATTTTCAGCTGTTTTGAATTCATTGCTATTGGCTCCCATTCTCCACCCATCCCCTGCCACGCCTCCAAGAAATCATTAACCCATTACTGTCTCCATAGATTTACCCCTTCTCGGTTTCATCTGGTTCATATTTCAATTATCAATTTTGTAGAGCAGCTTTAGCATAAGTTTTAATGTTTGAATTATGTACTTATGTAAATCAAACAGAAACTACATACACTCTAAAACTCAGTTTATATAGCAAAACGAAAGGCCTTTTCATGATCATGGTGTCTCCTCTGCCAGGTAAGTATAAAGAAATTCTTTTCAACAGATATATATATCATTGAAAAACATGAGTGTGACGGATTCATTATTATGAATGTCTCTTGCAATTACAGATGTCTTCATTAAATAACTCTCTACAAATGATTAAATAATCTTGACAAGTTTTTTATTCTCCCAATTAGGTACATCAAGGATATGTTCAAAACAAGTTTCCACAATTGCAAGAACTTGTTCATCAATGGACCACAAGAAGTAACTGGTTCCAAGGGTAAGATGTTTTAAGCTCCCAGATTTACTTTTGGCTGTGGGTTCCATGTTCAAGATGAAGCTCTAGATCCAGATCCAAAAAAAAGAGTGCAGCAAACCTATGTCCTTTGTCCAGGCTTATCACATATTAATTGTCTCACATAGTTAATTTCCTGTTTAAATTTATTCTGCTTTATCTTCTTTGTTGCTCAGTCTCCAGCGGCACTGCTAATCCTCATTTTCTTTTGTAACCATTCTCTCTCTTTCCTTACTCAAAAGTCTACTACCTTGTCTACCACTAACTGTAGCACTTCTGAACTTCCTCACTCAATTAATTGCTCATAATTCACTCAATATCAACTCAAAAACCACCTTTCATCAGTCTTCTTTTACTTCTCTAGCTAAATCATGTATCTTAACCATATTTCTACATTTTTACTTGTTACCTTTTCACATTTCATATTTAACAAGGTGATTGATTTTGTCTCCCTAGATAACAACATATTTAATAAGGCAGGACTTAATTTCACTTTATTTATATTGCATCTATATCTCTTAGTTTTAGCACTAAATAATCAATATTTGATAAGTATTAATGAAAGAATGAATGAATGAACTAGTTTAGAAAACCAACATTAGAACCAAGCACATATAATCTTAAAGAATAATAGCTAGATTGAAAATAAACTTTTGGACTGAATCTTATTTATGAATTGATTCTTGAGAAAATATAGGCTGATCAATTTTCGACTATATTATATATTTATTTGCATATTTTTATTCATAAATAGTAATTATGCCAGACACTGGGATTATGTTAGATGCTATTAAGGTGGTTTGTTTTTAATCATTTTATTGGGAACTCTTACAGATATTATTACAATCCTAGTTCCATTAGATCAAGCATAATTATATATTTGCTGCCACCATCAATTTCAAAACATTTTCTTTCTACTTGATCTCTTTGATGTTAGCTCTCTAATATCCCCTCACTCTTCCACCCTAACTCCCAGGAACCCTTATTATAGTACTTTTATTATTTTGCCAAGTTTTTCGCCACCCAATGTATTAGTTCCTGCTATCCATCCCCCTCGAGGAGGGTTATACAGCAATCACTGCTCTCCGTGCCCCTTTCTCTCACTCTCCTCCATTACCCCTCTCTTCCCAGACCCCCAAGGAATTATTACTGCCACTAATATTTCTGAAGGGTTTATCTATCCTGCATTCCAAGAATCAAATGATCTTAATTATACAAATGAACATAAATAGGTCTAACAAGATTAATGAGGTAAGGGGCTGAGCCCTGCTGGCGTAAGTGGTTGAGTGCCGGACTGTGGCCCGCGGGCTTGGCGGTTCAAATCCAGTGGCAGCTCTCAGGAGTAGCACTGGGTAGCGCCCACGACCACCAGAGGCAGTGATGCACCCCCCCACAAAAGAAAGATTAATGAGGTAAAAGGATCAAAAGAATAAGGGGGGATTAGTAAAGAACTAGCGGATAAATATGTGTTTAATTGGTGCAATACTACACCTCAGATATACATCCCTTCCATGTGATCCTTCTGTGAGGGATGGTTCAATTACATTATAGGTGGGTTTGGGGTTTCCATTTTGTCTATGCTCTTTCATGTCAATCTGATAGCTTGCTTTTTAATTTCTGAAACCTATTTCTGTAGACACCTCATGATCACACTGCTTGGTGTGCTTCTTCCATATGGTTTTGTTGCTTCCCTGCTAGATGGCTGTTTGTTTAACTTAAAGCCTTTAAGAACTCAGACACTATATCTTTTAATAGCTGAGCACCATCTGTTAGCTTGACCACTGTGCTAGTCTAGGTAGACTAGAGGAACAAAATTATAGACACGTATATGGATATAAGAAAAGGGTTTATATACAAAAGGAATGGAACACTGAGAAAGCATCCTAACCCAGACCAGTTCAAAGTCATAAGTCCGATATTAGCCCATATGCCCGATACCAGTCTATAATGTCTCCTTCCGACTCACAAAGTCACAGGTCAGTGGGTGCAGAATCCTGGCACTGCCAGGGGTTTCCCCATGGCTCCTCGCTTCCAGGGCTCAGGGTTCATCAATAGCATCCAGTAATGGCAGAAGCAACTCATCGCTGGCAGGAGTCTCCATGTGGCCTCTCCAGCTTCAGAAGTCTGGCTCCATCCTGGCCAAGTCATGTGGCTTCTCTGGCTCCTCAGATGCTGCCATCTTGTCTTGTCCATGATGCATCATCTCTGAAACTAACTCCCAACAACTGGGGAAGGTAGCTTCTCATCTTCATGAGGGAAATATTGCGAGATTTCCCAGAAGTCTCAGGAGAAAGCCATACCCACATGGATGCCTCATTGGCTACTCAGTGGCTATCTCCAGTTTAACAGGCCAGACACCACCCCTACATCTCAATCATAAAATTAACATAAGCACATGACTGCCACAACCACATTTGCTCATGCACCCATTTTGTCTTCAGCAGTCATGTCATACACACACACACACATAAATATACTTATCTTTTTATATATTTATATATACATATATGTTTTACTTTATTGTTCTTTCCTCTTTTTCTTTCCACCTGGCACACTATCTTCTTTACATATCATTCATCTCTCAGTAATTCCCCTTGGTATATTTCAATCAATCAAACACAACCAGGAATGCTACACCCTCCTCACTGTCAGTTTTAGATTCCTTGCTATTCCCTGTCATTATTGGCTCCCTGCTCCCCTCCCCCTGCCTCCTCCTCTCCCATGCCCCCCCCCAACCATTTTTCCCATTGCTGTTTCCATAGGATTGCTTAATCTGCCGATATTATATAAATAGACACCAAAAGAAAAGGAAATAAAAGAGAGAGATCATACAAATAGTTCCAAGTCTAATTGTTGTCTTTACCTGGAGAAGGTAAGTATCTCTCCGTTAAATAGCAATAATCTATAATCTATCAGTTTTAATCCCCTTTCTTTCAGCAATTCATATTTCAGGATCTCCCTACTTAACAGCACTTACACCTTGTTAGTTATCAACATTCATGATTGAGGAGAATACCTTCTACAAGAACTCCTTGCTCTTCCTGCAGTCAATGATGGAATGGTCTAGTACCCCATCCCCCATCCCATTGCACCTTTAGACTTTCAGTGCAACTTCTATGTCAATATTCTCCAACCAGTTCACATGAGTAGCCAAGAACTGGCCCCCATGTCAGAAGTCTACAATTGGGATTTCTCAAGGACTTCGTGACTTTGTTCCTATTGCTGGTCTGGTGCACTCCTTTCTTGGTTTGCCCCCAAGTGGGCCAGACTGTCCCACACTCCCCTGAATTATATCTTCAGTGCTGACCTCTGTAACACTGTCATCTAGGGAAGGGACGTCATGCCTCTGTGAACAAACTTTTCTGAATGTCACCCTAAAGGCTTGGCTCACCGTTATGAAGTCTACTATCTCTCTCCTTTTCCTGTTGTGGCACTCGTGCTTATGTTAATTTTATGATTGAAATATAGGGGTGGAGTCTAGCCTGTTAATCTGGAGATAGCCATTGAGGAGCCAATTAGGCCTCTATGTGGGCATGGCTTTCACCTGAGACTCCTGGGAAATCTCGCGATATTTCCCTCATGAAGATGAGAAGCTACCTTCCTCAGTTGTTGGGAGTTAGTTTGAGAGATGATTAACCACAGGTAACACAGAATGGCGGCGGCTGGGAGGCTGGTGTAGCCAGTGGAGAGACCATAGCTTAGCCCTGATGAAGACAGACCTCTGAAGCTGGAGTGGCATGCTGTTGATGGACCTGAGCCCTGGAAGTGAGGAGCCATGGGGAGACCCCTGCCAATGCCAGCATTCTGCACCCACTCACCTGTGACTTCCCGAGTCGGAAACAGACTATAGACTGATTTTGGGCATGGGTTATTATTGGACTTATGACTTTGCACTGGACTGGATTGGGATGCCTTCTTAGGGTCACATTTCTTTTGTATATAAACCCTTTCCTTATAACTATATGCATGTGTCTGAAATTTGTTCCTCTAGTCTATCTGGACTAACTCACCTGTGGAGATTTAAACAATATCTTCCCCTTGGGTAGAGTAGTGCCCTGTTCCCCCCTTGCAGTCTTATTGCTATCCCCACCTCTAAAAGCATAGAGGGGTGGCAGGGGGAGGGAAAATGTATCTTTCAGCAGAGGTACTACATGAATCTTATTTTGTTTTTATTTAATTTTTGATGATTAGGTTTGGTCTGGCTCTTGCCAGACTGTCAGGTCCTCCATCGAGGAACTGCACTCGGTACCTGTTCTGTGCTCTGTGCCTGTGCTCTTTGGATTCACCACAGTGGACACATGTGGCACTTGTCCTTTTGAACTCTACTAACTTCATTCAGCATAATATCTGCCAATTCTTGGCACAAGATGAGGTGCTTCAACTTCTCAGCACTGCTTTTTTTTTGGTCTGTGTAGTGCTTCATTACGTATACATACCAGTTTTTAAATCCATTTTATTAATTGAAATTCAGGGGCTGTTTTTTGCCTAAATTCTTTGTGATTTTGAATGGTTCAGCAATAAACATTGAAACAGATGTGGGGTCCACAGTCTGTTTCTTATTTCTTTGGGTATATGCCCACTAGTGGAATTGCTGGGTCATAAGATACCATATTTGTCTGACCATAAGATGCACTCCCCCCAAAAAAACTGGGGAGGAAACAATGGTGAGTCTTATAGTACATTGGTGTGGTACCCCAGAACATTTGTTTATGGTCCCATGGACCTGCTTAATGTTTGCTGCTGTTTGCATGCAGTGAATTGCTGTGTGATCAGGGGAAGTACCGCTTCCTGGAGTCTCAGTGTCAGTCAGGGCATATAATCAGCACAGCACACGCATCCCCTCATTTGTTAATGAATATCTTAGTATACTGGCACTTTTTTGGTTCAGAGTATTTTCCCCTGTTCTAAAAACTGGGTGTATCTTATGATCTGAAAAATATGGTAACTTGATTTTCATCTGTTTTAAGTATCATCAAATCGCTTTCTGTGGTGGCTGTATGTATCTCCAAGAACAACGGCAAAAAAACAGAGTTCCTATAGCATCATACCCCCTCCCACATGTGTTGCTTTTTTTGTTTTGTTTTGTTTAATTGGCTAACTTTGTGGGTGTTAGATGGAAACTCATGGTTGCTTTGGTTTGAATTTCCACAATGACTAATGATCAGGAATATTTTCTGATATGTTTATTGAATCTTCTGTTCAAGTCTTTTCCCCACCCACTCAGTGGGCTATGTACTTTGTTCTTGCTGTGGGCTCTCATCACTCTCTTTTTTTTTTTTTGGCAGGGGGAGGTTGGGGGATCACTGCCCTCTGGTGGTGGGAGTAGGAGGCCCAGCCTTGCTCCTGGAGAGCTGCTGCTGGATTTGAACCTCCAACCTAGTGGACTGCAGTCCTGCGCACAACCACTATGCCGCTGGGGCTCAACCCTCATTACTCTCTTGATGAAGTCTTTTGATGCACACAAGTGTTTTATCTTTAGTTTGTTCCACAGGTCTCTTTTATTTTCATCTGTATGTATAGCCCACAACATTGTTGATAGTCCATTTATTCCCTTCACTAAGATTCTTAGCTTTCTCCCAAATTTTTCATTGATGATCCTGATAGTTTAGGGTTTGACCTTGAGCTCTGTGATCCACCTTGAATTTTTCCTTGTGTATGGGGTCTTGCTTCATTCTTTTGCAGATTAATAATATTGTTTTTCCAGCACTGTTGATCCAACTATTATTATTATACTAGCACCATGCTATTTTGACATTTGTGGCTGCATATTAACTGTTGGAGTCATATAAAGCAAGCCCACAACCTTCATTCTTCTTCTTGAGGAGATCTTGATTAATTATGGGTTTCTTCCTGTTCATATGATGCTGGTAGTCAGATTTTCCATTTCTTTGAAAAAAATGTTGCTGGATTTTGTATCAGGATTGATTTGAACCTTTATAGTGTCTTAGGTAGGATTGACATCTTTACAATAACGAGGTTACTGTAAAGTGCTTATTGATCTATGAACGTGGATATTTTTCCATTTATGAAGGTCCTTTTGGTTTAACGTATTAATATTCTGTAGTTTTTCTCATATAGATTTTTTGTGGTTGCTAGGTAGATCCTTAGATATTTCAATTTATGTTTGTCTATTGTGACTTGTACTACCTTCTTGATTTCTTTTTCTGTAATCCCCTCAGTTGTATATAGTAATCCAATTGACTTCTACTTGTTGATCTTATATCGTGCCACTCTACTATGTATCAGTTCCAGCACTCCTATTGTGGAGACTTTGGGGTTCTCAATATACAAAACTATATCATCTGCTATGTAAATCATATCATCTACAAATAACAACTATTTCACTTCTTTACCCAGATGTATTCCTTTGATATTCCTCTGTTGCCCTAGATTATTAGCTCGGACGTCCAGGAAGATGGTGAACAGAATGGGAGATAAGGTTTATCCTTGTTTAGTTTCCTTTTTAGTGGAAATGCTTTTGTCTGTTATCCATTGATTGGAACACTGGCTGTTGGATTTTCATATCTTTTGTTAGGTTTGCTAATGGTTTATCGATTCTGTTAATCCTTTGAAAGAACTAGATTTTTTAACTTAGATGATTTTCTACATTTTTTGTCCAACTTATTTATCCCTGTCTAGATTTTTAAATTTTCTTTTCTTTTGCTTTCAGAAGGATTATTCTGTGACTCTGTTGCAACTGATGAAGGTTTTGTGAGAGGGTATTCACCTACATCCTCTATTACTTCTTCATAAGCACATTTATCTCAATTAAGTTTTCTTGAAAACTACCTTTTTGGTATTGCATAGGCTTTGGTTTGTTGTTCTCTCATACTCATTGATTTTTAGAAACTTCCTAATTTTGTCTCTAATGTGGGCCAATAGACACACCGTTTTTGAGGAAGTAAGTTATTTATCCTCCAAATATTTGTCCTTGTTTGTGTAACCCCTCTTTTGTTGCTTTCTAGGTTAATGACTTAGTGGTCAGAGAAGGAAGTCTCCCTGACCTCTATGTTTGAATTTGCTCAAACTTGATTTGTGTCCCAGAATGTGGTCTATTTTTGAATATATGCTATGTGAACTTGAAAATATGTGATTTTTTTTTCAGTTGGGTAGTAAGCTCTGAATATGTCTAACAGGTTGAGTTGTATAATTGTAGAGTTTAGTTCTGTAGAGCTTCTTTCCTACTAATCTATTGTTCTTGGAGCATGGTATATAGAAGTCTCCTATTATGATTGTCAATCCCATACTTTATTTTTTCACCTTTTGAAGTATTTGATTTATGTATTTTGCAGGCATGTATATGTTTATTATGGTAACTGGCTCTTGGTTTATTAATCCATTAAGCATTATATAATGTCCATACTTATTTCTTTTTATGTCCTGAACCTTGAAATCTATTTTATCAGAGACTCCTGCTTTTTCTTTGCTTGTTTTCCCCTAATCTTAACCCTAACCCTAACCCTAAGAGACTCCTGCTTTTTGTTGATTGCAATTATCTTGATATACCTTCCTCCAATCTTTGATCCTCAACCTGTTCATATCTTAGAGTTTGAGATGGATCTTTTGCAGACAGCAGATTGATGGATTGTATTTCCTAATCCAGTCTGCTAGTTTGGTCTTTTGATGGAGGAAATTAGACCATTGAGGTTCAGAGTTGTAACTTCCATATTTGGACTCATCTCATACCTTTTGGGATAGACATTTTCCTTCCTCCCTCTTTAGCATGTGCTATGTATATATGGGAAGATTCATTCTTTCATTGTTTTCACCAATGAATCAGACATCTTGTGCATTGTTTTTTGTGTTCAGACATCTAGATCGTGTTGCACAATGCTGTGGTCTCATATGCACATTTATCATTATTAAGCATCCTCTGAAAACTGCTTGTGCCGGGTGGATGGTGGTTCTTTTAATCAAATTGAGTTGGAAAGTAATTTTTATAGTGCTGGTTGTTTTTTGACATATCTCTAAATTTTTCCCAATCTGGGAAAACCCTTACTTCTCCATCTATTTTGATGGAGAGTTTGGCAGAATACATTTTTGGGTTACCATTATTCTCCTTCAACATTTAGAAGATGCCACTCTATTCTCTTATCTTCTTCATGGTTTCTGCTAAGTTTGAGCATATTCTTATCTGATTACCCTTACAGGTGATTGCAATTTTTTCTCTAGTTTCTTTTAGATATTTTCCCGTTTCCCTGAAAGTTGGATAATTTGACTACTATATACCTTGTTGTGTTCATCCTGTTGTGTTCACTCTAATTGGTGTCTTCTTTGCTTTCTGGATAATTGTCTTATTCATTTTAATTAAGTGGGGAATTCCCTTGATATCTTGACTGTTGATTTTTCATTATGTCTCGCTCTGGAATCTCAATTATTCAAATAATGTTTCTCTTTTAGCATCAACCTTTGTTCTCAGGTTTTCTTCAGATTCTTTGATTATCGTTTTTGATTGTCTTTCATGTTTGTTGAATTCTACTTGGCTATCTTTGGGGTTGTTGATATGATTCTCAGTCTCTTTCAAGCTGTTGGTAAGGTCTTTTGCTGTTTTCTTTGATTCTGCTGTGTTTTCCCTTAGCTCTTCTATTTGCCTTTGGTAAGTGGACTCTCTCTGCTCAAATTTTTCATCCTTTTTTGTATTGATACTCTTTTATCCTCTATGACTCTAAGTAGCATATTCAAGTTTTTTTTTCCTGTTATGGTTCAAAGTCTGCATCATCTATGTATGTCACTAGGTTTAGTTACTCCTCAGATATTGCATTTTGTTTCTCTTGCTTTCTTGTAGTGGTTGCTGAAGTAGATTGTAGTTCACATAGAATTTGAGTGTGGCTTGGTGCCATTTCCCTAGGATTCCAGGAGCCTTGTGATTTCTTTCTCAGGGCTAGTAGGAAAGACTATAAAAACTACCTGAAGCCAATTAGGTTGTGAGTTTGCGCTTCATCTCTATCTCACTGAGATTGAGTCTCTTCCTGGACTGGCATTCATTGGGAACTGGGTGCAGATGGCAATGGGGATACATCATGAGTTGGTGAGTTGTCATGGTGTGGGCAGAAGGTTCTAAATGTTGTGGTGGTTGGGTGCATGATGGATATATGAAACCCCAGAATCTTTATTGACCCTGTAAATGTGAAGGGAAAAGTGCAAATCTTGACTTATTTGTGCTTATAACAGAAGAAACAGTAGGTTGCTGCAAAACTCCAAGTTCTCCTTATGGACACTCACTAGGTAGTTATAGGCTCTTATTAGGAAAGCCTCTGTGAAGAGGGGCTACTGTTCAGAAGGTGGTCTGGGTAGGATCACTAGGACCCATGTTCACTGGCTACCTTGCCAGGGGCAGGGAAGGTCACCAAATAACTCTATTGTGATGAGTTCCAGTTCCTGGGGTGGGGAAAGGAGCCCTATGATTTTTTTTTTTTCAGAAGCTACTGCAAATAGGTCTAACACCTATCTGGAGCTAGTTATGCCATGAGTTCAAGTTGAACCTTTGTATCTCTGGGGGTTTGCTCTCTCCTTAGAAAGCTGCAATTTTATTTGGTGAGTTTAGATATGGTTGTGCGCTCCTGTTGTGAAGGGAACAGGTTCCAGAGGTTGTTGTAGTTGAAGTAAAGAAGGAGTATATTCAATCCAGCATTCTTTGTTGACCCTGTATATTATGTAGGACAGTGTTTGTTGATATGATGTTTTACTGCCTTGGGATCAGAGAGGTGGTAAGATATAGATTAGGGGGATGATTTGGTGTCTGGTATGGCTGTGGGAGCTGTATTATTGTGGTTAATTATCTTGAGATAATGTCCATCTGATGAATATGGTCAGAGGGATGGTGGAGGAGATGGGATCTATTCCTGTCACCTACCTAAGTAGACTTGGGGGTGGAGTATAACAGTGTCTTATTTGGTTGACTTACTATTGTGTAGGTTTTGAATAGTCTTTCAAAAACTCTTTATCAAGCCCAAACTGTTTTGGGCCAAAGCTGTGAACTTTAGCTCCTGGTGTTTTTTCCTGATTTGTTATGTTAAAGCTTTCTAAATTAACCAGCCATGTGGCTTAGATTCAACATTACAAAGAGAAAAACATCCTTAGAATGACTGTATTCTTAATTTAAAATTTTTTTTTGGGGGGGGCTTGTAAGGTGTCCTCGTATCAGGGCTATGCCACCTTGTCCCACAGGAAAGGGAGATTAGATTGGGTGAATGGGTTTTGGGCTCACTGGGTCTGAGTTTTCCTGGCTGCCCTCCCGGTTCACTCCTAAATGGCTCCATCGGCTGTATCTGGGGATCTGCACTTGCTGTGGGTAAATAGTCCAGGTATTCTCTGATTATAATAAATTAATGTCTAATTATCTTTCATAACCCCACACATGGAGACTGTGCATAGAGCTGGGGATAAGAAGAAAGATTTGGCTGATATAGTCTCTGTTCTTGTGCAGATAGGGGAGACGCAAAGTGAATGCATGAACAGCGAGGGGAGCAGAGAGAAGTGCCAGAGTGAGTTCTTGTGGCTATACATGATCCTGGGATTATGACCAACCTTAGACAGCCATCTGGATAAATGATTGCCTGCTGTTGGTCTCAGATCTTGGGTACAGGAAGAGGTGGTGGACTCCATCCAACTGGACTACACAGGGATGTGGAGAGCCCGTGGGCAGATATTGTGTTTTTAGAAAGCTGCAGAGAGCCCTTAAATTGCTCAATGGGAAAAAAATCATAAGGGGAGGTCTGAACCAAAAAACCCTAGGGCTCTGGTATTCTATTTCTAGTAACCATTCTCCTAATATTGGCCTCCTTACCATTTAATTTTCTAATCTAACAGTGGGAGCACCAGGTGGGTGATTCTACCTGGATGCTACCTCGAGACTTCATTCCAGATTTGAATTTTTAAGTGAAATTAAATGTCACTTGAGTGTATTAAAGAGAAATCTTAAGATTAAAAAACCCCACTTTTGAGTATTTGGGAATTCAATGCAATTGAGGAAGAAAGGATTCGGAAATATCTACTAGTATATTATATTATTGCACAGATAGGGTAGCAGTGGCTGGAATCAGAATAAAAGGCCAAAGGTGAGATGCTATTCATGGCCTATTACAAATAAATTTTAGTTAAATAAGCAGGTACCATACTTAGAAAGGTAGTCTATTAGTCAACTGCTATGATCAATCTTTTCCATATATAAATTCAGTTAACAAAGAGTACTGGAGTTTAAGGTACTCATATGTCCAAGCTTTACCTTTAGTCACAAACAGAATAAGGAATTGAAAAAAGATTTGTGGGATTTTATCATATCTTCTAAAATAGCTGAAATATACATTCTACTCTTAATGAAATGCAGTTATAATATGACTCATCAATGCACTCATTTTAGTGAAAGATGTGTCAACATATATTATAAACTTCTTAAATTTTGCACCAAGAATAAGGAGACTTGGTGGCACAGTGGTTAAAATGCTTCAATGCTGAAAGTTCAGTGATTCTAATCTACCAGGGACTCCAACATAGACATGTAGCAGTCTAAGATTTACATCCCTGTGAATCTCATGGGAGAAATTTTCCTCTGTGTTATAGGGTTGTTATGGAATGGACTTGATTTTCCAGCAATGGAATTTATCAGAGAATTGAAAGACAATGGAAAATATTTTAGTGTCTTTCATTCCATTATCCAAATAGATTTACAAAATATTTGTAGATGCCAACATCTTTCCCCCCCTCAGTGAAAAGAATGCTTCAGTGTTCAAGATATATATTTAACCTTTTCATGCCAGGCTTTACCTGGACCTGTCTTACTTTAATGATCAAAGATATTAAGGCTGGTAATAGTCAGAACAAAACACACCAATGCTTTAATTTTTAACTTATAATTTACATAATTGATGAAAATTCATTGCCAGTGTACTAATGGTGTTGCATTTACAAAACTGTAAAAAAATCCTGAGTCTTCAAGAGCAACAAAATTTTTTTTAAAGAATTGTAAACTTCAAATTTTATTTTTTCATTTGAAGAAAAAGTATACAGAGGCAACATCTGATCTCCAGTGAGTTCACAAGAAATCATCACCATCATCATCATCATCATCATCATCATCATCATCATCATCATCAAGTGCCAAAGGCTGACTCCAATGAGGGGGGGTCAGATGTGCCATTATCCTCCAAGTTTCTTATCAATCAGATGCCAACGTTTCCTAAAAAGGTTCTCTCAAGCTGAGCCCTGGTGGCATAGAGGTTGAGAGCAGGACTGCGGCCCATTGGCTTGTCGGTTCAAATCCAGCAGCAGCGCTCCAGGAGCAAGGCTGTGTAGCTCCCATGACCACCAGAGGGCAGTGATGCCCTCCCCCCCCCAAAAAAAAAGGTTCTCTCTGTGTTTCAGATGGTTTTGAAATTGCATTGCAATAGCCATATAAAACTCACAGAGTATACTCACAATTATGAGGCTTATTAAGGGCAGTTAACTGCTCTGATACCACCACCCACACACTTCACAGGGAACATAACAGATCAGGAATGGGAACAAAGCAAAGCCACAAGAATGGGAACAAAGTAAAGCCACAGAGGCCCTGAAGAGCCCTCAAAATAGACTTCAAAATAGGAGGACCAGCTTCTGGAATTCCCCCATCACCAGTGGGGAGATAGTCATAAAGCTTAGTGGATGGACCTGGAATTCTGTATGTCCCCTTTCTTTTTTTCCTTCAATATTTGTTTTCTTTTTTTATTGGTCTTCTGTTACTGTTGGTTTGTCTACTCATATAAGATAGGCATGGGTAGCAAGCTTGAGGAAAAAGCAACCAGACCATTTGTTCTAGAGAGACTTGGGGGAGAAAAATATTGGGGGGGTGGGGGGGGAGAGGGAGCAGTGAGCAAAAAAATGCCATGAAAAGGGAACAACTAGGGAATTAAAATCAATAAGAACAGCATGCACAGATTCTGGGCAAGTCGGAATAATCTAGCTGAGAGGAATTACTAAGAGATGGAAGTTGGGTTAGTGCAATGGTGGGGCAGGAAGAAGGTTAAAGGAAACAGAAACGATATAGAAAGTAAAATTATGGATAGAGGTATAGACATAGTTGTGTACATATGTAAATACCTTAATTCATCAGAATAGAGGGATTGTTAAGGATGTAGGGACAGGGTGTTGTCCCTTCCATGCCTGCAAAGTTTCCCATAGGAGGTTGGGGAGAAACCAGGCAACCGTTAGACATTTATGAAGACCTCAACCTGAGCATGCTCATACTCAAAGTAGGTGCATGAGCAAATGTGGTGACAAAAGTTGATGGTGCCCAGCTATCAAAAGTTATAATGATTCTCCAACCGTAAAATTATTTTGTTACTTCATAACTGTAATTTTACTACTATTATGAATCAGGTGAATACGGTGAAAGGGTTGTTCAATCCCCAAAGAGATCATAACCCATTGGTTGAGAACTGCTGATCTAGATCCTAATACTCCCTTTTGCTGTGAGCTAGACCACAGCATGAGCACAGGCACATATAAGACATAAGAGTTCAGGATACAAGAAATAAAGGAACAGGAATGGGAGTAGCAATACTAGAAGGATAGGGGGAAGGTCAGGTGAGAAAGGGGAGGAAGTGGGAACCAATCACAATGATTGACACATAACCATGCAACCACCCCTTCCAGGGGTATAACTAACAGAAACCATGGAGTTTGAGAATAAGGGGGTGGGGGTGGAGCAGAGATGTTCATGTAAGATACGAAATTATTAATAACTTTTATTTTATCAAAGGGTCCTGAGGGTGGGGGGAGAAGAGGAGCTGATACCAAGGGCTCAATAGAAAATAAATGTCTAGAAAATAATTATGGCAACATATGTACACATATGTTTGATAAAATTGATTGATATAATAGCTATGAGGTCCCCTAATAAAATGATTTTTAATTAAAAAGTATAATTTGAGATTAATAAAGTAAGATATCTTTGGGTTTAAAAAATAAAAGAATAGTGAAGACTGAAGAAACATTGGTACATTTGAATTATGATGATGGTGATGATTCCTGACAGTACCACGAACAGCAGAAGAGCAAATAAATCTGTCTTGGAAGTAGTATAGGCAAATTTCTCCTAAGAAGAGAACTGATGAGGTATGATGAGTTTTTGTGTTACGTATTTTGGACATGTTACTAAGAGAGATCAATTTCTGGAAGAGAACATTTTTGTTAAGTGGTCAGTAGAAAAGAGGAAGACAAGGAAGTGGATTACCCAATGGCTACAACAATGAGCTCAAACATAACAAACATAACAAAGATTGTCAGAAGGGGGTAGGACTGGTCAGCTTTTTGATCTGTTGTACACAGGGTTTCTAGGGTTGGAACCAACTCGAGACCACTTAGCAGCAATAATAATATTATAAATAATCTGTAAGCAATGAGTCATTATATTCTTAAACATGAAGTTTGCCTAATTTACATTCCTAAATGCTCAAATGAAGAAACACTGGTGGTACAATGGGTAAATGGTTGGCTGACAAACCAGTTTTGTCGTTCAAACCCATCCGGTGGCCCCGTGAGAGAAAGTAACTGGTGACCTGTTGTCATAAACATGAGCACACAGAGAACCCTGTTGTGCAGCCCTTCACTGTTCTGTAGGGTTGTAATGAATCAAAATTTTCCCAGAAGCACCCTCCAACACCAATTTACATATAAGCATGGGACCATGCCTTTCCACGACAGGCCTAATCTAATCCCGGGCACTGCTCAATTAGTCTTATGCTGTTTTGTGATTTACAGCAATTAGAAAACAAAATTCATTGGTTTCTTAGTAATTAGCCAATTAAAAATTAATTTTGGGAAAGCGAACACACTAGCCTCTAAAAGAATTAAGTGATGGAGTTTGTAATAAGTTGAATGTCTAGGATACAGCTGTAGCCAAATATTTTGACATAAAATTTCCCACTTTTCAATAACAAAGACTCAATTACTTTTTTGGTTAAATTATATTTTGATATGACTTCACATTTACTGGAAACTTAAAAATTATTGGAAACATAAGAGGGGGTATCCAACAACCCCCCAGAATTGCAAGAAGTGGAGCTTTTGTACTGTGCTTTTTTCCCACAAGGCAAACATTGAGCAACTCACTCTGAGTTAGTGCATCCAGTGGCATCATCTAGGATGGTTACAGTGAATTATTTTGTATAAAAAGTTTCAATCGAATCTCATTTGTGTGTGTAATAGTCAATTTAAGAGAACAGTGTGAGACTGTGAGATTTTGTATCTTGCTCAAGAAAAATGCTGCACAAATGATGGGGATGTTGAAGACAGCTCACAAGGACAGTGCTATGGGAAAAAACTCAAGTGTACAAGTGGCCCTATTGTTGCAAAAAAGTGAAATACTGATTGATGACACAGCTCATTCTGATATCCACTGACTTCCCAAGTGGAATAAAATGTTGACTTTTGCATTTGGAGTTCATTCCACCAGGTCAGACTATTAATCAAGCTTTTTATTTAGAGGTTCTGAAAAGATTGTATAGTCATGTGAGACAAAAACACCCTGATTTGTGGCAGATGAGAGACTGGTTATGCCACCATGACATTGCACCTGCTTCATAGCCATCTCTGTGTGCTAGTTTGGGGCAAAAAACAGCATGCCTCTCTTGCCTCACATACCTTACCTGACCTAGCTCCATGCAATCTATTTGTTTCCATGAATGATAAGGGATATTGAAGGTTCAGTGAGTTGATGACATAGAAGAGGTAAGGAACAAAACTGTGGGAGATGCTGTCAGTCATCCAAACAGATGAGTGTGAAAAATGTTTCCAAGGAAGGAGTCTCAGATGTGACAAGTATACAAAATGTAATACAGAGTATTTTGAAGGTGATAAGGTTGTTTTGTAAAAAAAAAAAAATGTAGTACCTATCTTTGAAAAAAAAATCCGGTGTTATTTTGGGTACCTCCTTGTATAACTTCTGTGAATTCTACCAAGATTCACTCAACGTTTATTGTTTGTACTTCTGTCATTTACTTAAATATCATATATGTTTGTTGCTCAACATTTTGTAAACTATTTTAGAATAAGTAGAAGAAATCTTTCCTCTAGACCTCAAAATAGCAAAAACATTATATGCTTTATATAATCACATTGTTGTTAAGTGCTCTTGAGTCAGCTGTAGCTCGTTTTGACCCTACGTACAACAAAAAGAAACACTTCTTGGTCCTGTGTCATCTGCATGATGCTTGTCTTGCTTGAGCCCATTGTTGCCATCACTATGTCAATCCATGACCCTCAGGATCTTCTTTATCAAACAGAGTGAGGCTGTAATCTATATCAAATATGATAACTTTTTCCCAGGAATTTGTCTTTTCTTTCTTTGGGGGGTGGCATCACTGCCCTCAGGTGGTCCTGGGAGCTACCCTGCCTTGCTCCCAGAGAGCCGCCGCTGGATTTGAACCACCAAGCCCATGGGCCGCAGTCCCGCACTCAACCACGACACCACCGGGACTCAGCCCCAAATTTGTCTTTTCTAATAACATGCTCAAAATATGTGAGACAAAATCTTACCATCTTCTCTTTTAAGGAACAGTCTGTTTATTCTTTCAGTGCCTGATACTTTCCATATTCTTTTTTTTAATAGGTATTTGAAATACAGCCTTATTCTGGTCCTACATGATAAGAAATGGGAATGATAGTTTAAAAGCAAAACATCACCACTAAATTTTGTGATGTGACCATAGCAATCTTGTATTTGCATTTCAATAAAGAAAACAAATGCTTCTCAAACAGCTGGATATGCAGTTACCTTCCCACCAAAAAGAAAAAAAAAAAGAAAAGAACAAAAAAGAAGAATAAAAGGTTTTAACTCCCATACTCTCTCTGAAGTCATTCATTGGCCCAAACAGCCCAAAGATGAGCATTTTCATGTTAGTCCTATAATAAGCTCTACCACTGACAAAGCAAGCCAGTTGCCTATAAAACTAGACTTCTTAAGTGGGGGCCCAGCATTGTTCTCTCCAGCTTTGCATCATCCTTATGCGGGAAAGGGGCTGTCTGTGCAGTCTTGCTCTTACCATGCTGCCAAGGCTGGCTGCAAAACATCCTCTGGTGGGGCGAGAGCAGGTATGGCCTAAAACTCCTCATTAGGGTCTCCAATTAATATTCCAGCAAGTCTAAAGAAGGGCTTTTCAAAGTTGCTCTTACTTTTGACAGAAATGTCATAGTACTGAAGGTCTTTTTTTCCCCATGAAGGACGGTGGGTTTTGCTTTAATTTTCTGGTCCTCGATCTTCACTTTGTTGCCACACAACACAAGAGGTATGTTCTCAATTGAACCAGATCCCCATGACAGTGATGCACATTCTTGTCAGTAACCCTTGAGAGTACATCAAACTTTATAATGGCACACTGCGCTTGAATATAACAGACATCTCAGAGTCCTTCGAAGTTTTCTTGACCAGCTAGCTATATACCACACATTGAATTTAATAGGTCCTCTGTTAGTATAGAATACAAAGGGATGGATCTCAACACCTAAGTTGGCTATTTACTTCTTGTGTTATTCCGGGTAGGCTAGAGGAACAAATTTCATAGACACACATACAGATATAAGGGAATGGTTTATATACAAAAGAAATGGAACACTGAGAAAGCATCCCAACCCAGTCCAGTTCAAAGTCATAAGTCCGATATTAACCCATATGCCCGAGACCAGACTATAATGTTTCCTTCCGACTCATGAAGTCACAGGTCAGTGGGTGCAGAGTCCCAGTTCTGGCAGAGGTCTTCCCATGGTTCCTCGCTTCCAGGGTTCAGGTTCCATCAACAGCATCCAGTGGTGGCAGAAGCAACTCATTGCTGGCAGGTGTCTCCACATGGCTTCTCTAGCTTCAGAGGTCTGGCTCCATGAGGGTAAAGCCACTTGGCTTCTCCTCAGGCTCCTCAGACACTGCTATTTTGTCTTGTCCATGATTCATTGTCTCTGAGACTAGCTCCCAACAACTGGGGAAGATAGCTTTTCATCTTCACAAGGGAAATATAGTGAGGTTTCCCAAAAGTCTCAGGAGAAAGCCATGCCCACATAGAGGCCTCATTGGCTACTCAATGGCTCTCTCCATATGAACAGACTAGACTCTACCCCTACATTTCAATCATAAAATTAACATAAGCACTTGACTGCCACACTTCTCAAATTCACCAGTCTGACGATTTTTCACAAATGTCATTTTTCCAGTACCACCATCACCCACCAGAAAAAGTTTGAACTGGTGTTGACCATCATGATAGGTCTTCCAGAAGTGCCTCTAGGCTGTGACTGAATCAGTATGCTTTAAAATACTTTGTTCTTCCAGGTAGACTAGAGAAACAAGTTCATAAACGCTCATATTTGTATAAAAAAGAATTTTATATATTAAAAATATCCCAGTCCAGTCCAAGATGGATAATTCTGATATTGGCCCATATATCTGATACTAGTCTATCAAGTTCTCTTTAGACTCATGAAGCATGTGCAATGACACCATGACAATCACAGGTCAGTGAGTGCAGTCTTGTGTATCCAGTGGTGGGAGAAGCATCTCAGCACTGGCAGGGGCCTTGCTATGGCTCCTCCAGTTTTCAGGACTTAGCGTTTATCAGTATGCTGCATGTGTCTTATCAGCTGCAATGTCTGCCTGGGAGTGAGCCAAGAGAGAGAGTATCTCCTGCCTTCAAGAAGGAATTACCACATTTCCCAGAATTCTCAGGAGAAGGCCATGCCTCCAGAGAGATCTCATTGACTATCTCCAGATTGACAGGCTAGGCGCCACCCCTACACATTTAATCCTCAAGTTGACACTAGATTAGGTGACTGCTACCAATACCATGGTTTGGTTTAGGTGCACTTTAGTCTTTTAAGCACTACATGTGTTTAGTTTACTTGAATCTGGGACTGATATTGTTGAAAACATTTAAACGTTTTCTTTGGCTTTATGGCATATTATTATGTTTTTCTCTCAGCAATGTATGAAAATATGTTTATAAGACTATGTTTTCCTTCTACATAGTTACAAATTGAAATTTTCAATTGGGGTCAGATTGCCCTCACAAATGTGGCTATGCTTTAGATCTATTTGGGGTAAGGTTTTCATTAATTCTTCAAAACTTGACTTCAGTCATCTTCTCCATATAGTTGGATCCTAATAAACTCCCTTCTCTGTGTAGTAGTCCTAATGGGTAGGCCCCGGGTTGCCATGATTTGCAATTCACTTCATAGCAATTCACAACAGCAAGTATCATTTTAAACAAATTAAGAATTGCTAGATTATTTTTAAAATTGTCTCTTTATGCTGTTGGTAAGTGCCGTCCAGTCAGTTTGATTCATAGCATGATTATAGTGTTTATTAAGGAACTTCAAGTAGTAATGCCAATAAGAAATGTTCAGGGTTGAGTTGCTTATCAGGACATGTGACAAAGTTGTGTCCAGCCTGATAATTTAATGCCAAAAGGGAATATCACTTTGCCATAAGTCTCAACCCAAAGGCTTTTATCTTAAGCTCCGCATGTTAGCAAATTCAGTTTCCTGAATTATTAAGTACCCCAAGGTACCCTACTCCAGCTGCCCCTAAGTACCAAGGTATTTAGCTTCACTTCTGTGCATCAGCAAGTCCAACATACACAATTAAGTGCCTAGAGAAACTACACCCTGCTAGCCTATCTCCTGCATAAAAGCCTTCATCTTACTTGCCCTATGGTTTGGGAACACTATAACTTAAATGTTTTCATTCTTCGCCAGGTTTCCTCATTTATTATCCAGCTTTCATGTGTATATGAGCCAATTAAAAATATCATGGCTTGGGTCAAGTACACCTTAATCTTCAAAGGCCTTTTTTTTGCTCTTTAATATTTCAAAGAGTTATTGTGCAGCAGATTTGCTCAAAGTTTGTATATCATTTAATTTCTTGATAACTCTTTTCTTCAATGTTTATTATGGATCAAAGCCAATCTCCTTTTACCATTATGTGGTCTCCTGGTCCAGTTGCATGGATTTTTATTAATTGCATTAAGTTCTAATTTATACTGAAGGCTGCATTTGTTTCTAATTCACACTTGAACTTTATCAGTAAGTGATCCAAGTGCTCTTGACTTCTCACAAGCAAAGTTATGTCATATGCATGTCTTAGGTCATTAGTGAGCTTTCCTTCAATCTTTATCCCAAGTTCTTCATACAGTCCAGTTTCTCACATTATTTGCTCATTATAGATTTAATTAACCATGGGGAAAGGATAGAACCCCGAATCACACTTGTTATATTTTAAACTATGCAGTATCCCCTTATTTATTGAAAAAAATTGCCTTTTGGTCTTTATACATGCTCTTCATGAGCACAAGTAAATGTTCTGGAATTTCTGTTTTTCCCAATGCTTTCCATAGTTTGTTATGATTTAAACAGTTGAACACATTTGTCTAATCAATAAAACACTAGTAAACATGTTTTTGGCTATTTTCTACTTTTGTTTAACATTCATCTGACATTGGTCATGATATTCCTTAGACTATATTTTATTCTGGGTCTGGCTTGAATTTCTTGAAGTTTCCTGCTGATAATAGCCATTTTGAATAATCTTCAGCAAATTTTTGCTTCCATTTGATATTAATGATACATCTGCTAATTTCCCCATTCTGTTGCATCACTTATCTTTGAAAGGGGGACAGATGACACTTTCCAAGCATTTCACCAGGTAGCTGGCTTCTAAATTTCTTTATATAAGCCAGTAAGTGCTTTCAATGCTTTTTCAATTTGTTGAATTATTGCAATAGGTATGTATCAATTCTAAAATTCTTGATAGTTGCTAATGACTTAAGTGCAGCTTAAAATTCTTCCTTAACATCATCAATTCCTGATCATATACTGCCTCTTGAAATAGGTCAGTTCTGACCTGTACTTTTTGGTCAATGATTATTTGCATTTATTTTGTCTATATTCTTTGCGAATTAAGTCATCATTCAATATCACAGCTCTAGATTAAACTTGTTCTTTGGCCTGTGAAGTTACTTACAGCGGCAGTCCTCCTATGCCCTGTAAAGGTATAATGATGCACTTAAACAACTCTATACACTTTATATAACTCAACATGGTTAATGGTTCTTAATGCAGCCAGGTAAGAAATTCAAAAAGATGAATTTTTTAAGATCCAATAAACATTGCAAAAAGATGCCTTTTATAAATATTTACTTAGATATTATTTGAAATTATGCATTTGATTAATAGTTATATCTGGATTGTATCTGTTAGGACTGGTTGCCTAGAGAAATACATACATTGATACATCTACATATAAGAAAAAGCTTTATATCAAGGCATCTTTATTTATCAAGGAGACATTGCAGCCTAGCCAACTCAAATCCATACGTTCGATGCTGGTCTATAAGTTCCTCTTCAAACATGAACTGAGAAACAGAAAGATTATAGGCCATTGGGTGCAGATTGCATGGACCCAAGATCCTTGGAAACCTGTCAAGGTGCTGCCATCTCTCAGAGCCCTGTGGCCTCCGTGGGGCTATCCTTGAAGCAAAGAGAGTTCCAGAAGACAGGTAGGCCATGGGAGAGAGAGATGGAGGAGGTTCCAGAGTCCCCCACTAGTACTCAAATTGTCAAGGAAGTGACATGAAGCTACGACTTAATGGATAAGTGTGACTTGACCCCCGACCATCCGTGTCTCTTTAACATAAAATTACCCAACGACCACAAGAACCCCCCAAACCCCTCTTCCATCGACTTGATTCTGACTCATGATGACCCTATAGGACGTGATATAACTTTTCCCTTTAGGTGTCTGAGGCTGCAACTTTTCATGGGATCACCAAGTCTTGTGTTGCTTTCACAAAGCGGCTGGTGGGTTCCCGCTGCACTTCTTGAGGTTGGTGGTCCAATATGTAACCCACTATGCCATCCGGTTCCTTATGTCATGTGGAAGTAAGTATAAGCAAATCAATAGAACTGTGTCGAAGCTAGCAAATTAAAAAACAACCACCCATCACTAGCGAAGCAGAGGAAAACATATCTAAGTATTTAAAACCCTGTAGTGATAAGAAATAATCACTGGGTAGCACAGTTGTTATGTGATGAGCTGCAAATTCAGCTCTTTAAAACTCCCACTTACTCTGCAGGAGCAAGGTGGGCCTCTCTCCTCCTGTAAGCAGTCACCATCTCAGAAACGACCAGGGGCAGTTCTACTCCGCCCTGTAGGGCCAGTCCCAGCAGTTACTCAATGGCAGTGACTTGGGTTTTGGTCTTTAGAGTGCCATTAAAGTTGAATCATATCAAAGCAGGATTATATTCAGCTGGTGCACACACTCTTTTGCTAGCACAGATACCATTTGTTAAAATCTTGGAATATATGCTCATGTGCATATCCTGGTCATTCTAATTCCTCCCCTAGACTGCAAAACTTTCTAAGACGCTTAACTAACATTCTGACTGGAGTCCATTTTGATTGGTCAGGCTCATGCTGTAGCAGTTGGTAAATATTTTTATCATTCCTGCATTACATTGCTAACAGCATCTTTGGAGGTTGGTGAAAGACCTGATAACCTGTTTCCATAATGATTATATCCAAGAAAGTCCTAAAGACAGCTCTGCTCTGTCACGTGGGTTTGCTATGAATCAGAATAGCCTTGATGTATCTAACAATAGGCTATACTGATTCTTTTAAAAGAAAACTCTAGGCAGCTTGTATGCATATGCAACCGCAACTTCAGGCGCACACAGGATTGAGCTGATTTCTTATACTTATGGCAGTCCTACCATATCACTGATATAAAAACACTTTTATTGTTGTTGTTACTCCTCTGTGAGAGGTGTAGGGAGGGGTATGCCAAGTGTCCCTCTCAAAGTTCTCCCCCTACAATGCTGATGTAGTCCATTATTAGGAGTCATGGGAGTTCTCGCAAATCATTCCAACAGCCATTTTACAAACAGGTAAAGTAACGTTCTGTTCTCGGTATTGCGGTAGGGTGATTCTGCCCTTTATAGAAACAGATGACTGATTCATGCTCTGGAAGGAGCTGTGCTACACATTCCTTTGAAATGAAATCACAGGCTGCTCAGCTCTCAGTGGGAGCTCTGGCTAGTCTGTCAGTCTGACGTCCTTCGTGACAGGAGAAACTCTAGACCACCACTGTGCTCAACGCATGAGAAGTTCGTCCTACTCTATTCTTCTTCGCTACTTCCTAAAGCACTTTTTCCTTAAACTCTAATAGCCACATAAAATTTTAAGGCAGAAATTAAGTGAAGAGGGTAAAATACTCAGGAAAAGTAAGAGGGATGGGTTTAGGGAGATTTTTGACATCATGTGTCACTGGAGTTATCTTATTGAAATTTAAGTTTTTTGTACAATCTTCCCCTTCCTTAGTCTATCCAATTTACATATAATCTGGGTGTTCCAGTCCCTCTAGAATTCCAAACTTTGATTTATTACGACATAAGGCAGAATGTCATTCCAATGCTAAAGCATTATGACTCTAAACAAATACATATTTTATTCTTAAGATAATCTTAGATTGTTCATAACACATTTTGAAGTAACTTTAAAATAGTTGCATAGATAGCAACAAACCAATTTTTATTGTTTCGTTTTGTAGAAAAACACACAGACATATTATAACTTGGGGATGAATAACATCAAGAATTGAGCCTGTATAATTAAGCAAATATGAATGAATTGTCTGGAAGTAGATATACTGTTGGAGCTAGAATCATAACCATAGCATTCCCTTCCTGGTTATCTGGGTTTGTAATGCTGTCAGCAACACTGGTAATGGAGATCACAAATCATCTATTCAGAATGTCTGGGCAACTGCCCATTTCTGCATAGAGAAATGAGATAGGAGATTACAAACTAGGGATAATACAAGGACTACTCCTGAAAGGAACTAGAATATATTTGGGGACGAAAAAGGGAGCAATTAGGAAATAGAATATTTTATCCTCTAAGATGGCATAGACTTTTAGCATACCCGGAGTAGGAATGATCCTTATGAAAGTTGAGCTAGAGTTCTTACAGAGCAGAGCAGTTTGCAGACAAGCATGCCATAGGGTTGAAATTCCCAAACAGTAGCAGCTAATCCCCATTCAATCCACTTGAAATTTCATCTCTGCTTAATTCAAAATCTGCTCATATTTGATTTTTATCAACACTGACATAAGAAGGTCTGCATTATCCATGAATATTCAGCTTTATTCAGATACACTGCAGTTGTCAAAGTCTGTTTTCTTAAAACTGATTTAACTCCAGAAATCGAGATTCAATTCAGGACAAGGGTATCCATAGCATGGTGCAGAGCACTGTGTGCCACGTCCAGAGAAGAAGACTGGAAGGTCATTTGAGCTCATTGAGGCTATTATTAATTTTCAGTATGTGATTAAAGGAGATTAATGAGTGGCAAGCTATATATTATTTGTGTAACAATTTAAAATCAAAGTGACATGCTTACAAAAAATTCATGTTCTGTGACTTCAAGTTACATGTGCTTAAGTTTCATTTTTCAGGGAACGCAGAAGGAATATATGCTATCTGGTACATAGCTGGCACAAAACTAAAGTTATCATTTCTAAATGTTTATGAAAAATTTCTGTGTTTCAGATGTAGGGGGATATATTTTGGTTTAATAATGATCTTTAAGATTTAAATAACTTTTGAGCTCATGCTTATTAGCCATCCAGGAGCTGCATGTCAGAACAAGAATGATATTATCACCATACATCCACAACAATTGCCTAATTAAAACAAACAGGAAACAAACAGGAAACAACAGGTGGGTGCAGAGAGAGTGGAACACTTACACGTGGTGGCTTTATAAGCATGTGCAACTATTGTGAAAAGCAATAGGGCACTACCTAAAGCATCTGCAGTAGAAACCTCACATTACCTAGAATTACCACTGCTGTGTGTATATCCCAAAGAGTAGGAGACACAATATGAAAAAACAGATGTGGATCCATGTTTATTGCAGCACAGTTCACAATTAGAAAGATCCCTAATGTCCATCAGTCGAAGGCGACATAAAGAAATTTTGGTACACCTAATGGACTACTCTGCATCTCTGAAACACAGTGATAAAACCACACAACACTAAATGACATGGAAGGACTTGGAAATAATTATGCTAAGCAAAGGTAATCTATTTTAAAAGAAAAAAATACTGCCTGAGAAAACTACTATAAGGTTAAACTCCACACAAAGGTAGACTTTTGTTCTTAGCCCATGTAAGCTTCTAATCCAGTTTTCCAAGTCATGAGGTGGTTCCCAGTCTAGTGTTAACAAACCTTACATTAGCACCTCATTTGTGCAGCTTAAAAACCACATCAACGGGCTGAGCCCCGGTAGCGTAGTGGTTGTGCGCGGGACTGCGGCCCACTGGGATGAGGTTCAATTCCAGCAGTGGGGCTGGGCCTCCTACTCCCACCACCAGAGGGCAGTGATGCCCAACCCCCCCCCCTCCAAATAAATCATTAAAAAAATCATTAAAAACCACATCAACAGGGGAGGCCTTTCCTGAGCCGACGTCATGTTTTAAGACACGAGAAAAGACTAATCAGCTTCCACCATAACATTATTCTAGGGTCATCCCAAAATAAACAGAAACTCCTTCATGGTTATTTAGTGAATCATAATGGAAATTCAAGTCAAGAGGAGCAGGGGGACGAGTCTGTCAGACAAGGTGATTTCACTTTCGTTTGTGAATAAAGCAGATGGGACAACCTATTATTGGTAAAAAAATGTCTTAACTAACATTAAATATATAGGTATCCCCCAAAGTAAATAATACACTGATTATGTTTCTTTTTTTTTTTTTTTTGGGAGGGGGGCGGGCATCACTGCTCTCCGGTGGTGGGAGTAGGAGGCCCAGCCCACTGCTGGAATTGAACCTCCGTCCCAGTGGGCCGCAGTCCCACGCACAACCACTACGCCACCGGGGCTCAGCCCCACTGATTATGTTTCTAATTGGAAAATTTGACCTAGTTTCTATCCAGCCCTTGATGACCCAGGCTGTGCGTAATAGATAAGTGAGATCTCTACTCTGACCTTTCAACATCTTTCATAGGCCAAACAAGACTGCTCTGATTTAGAAGCCCCACTAAGTGAGCTAGTTGCTACATGAAACACTGGAGCCGATTAAAGGATATGAAATATTCCTTGAAATTGAGGCTACAACACCCTAGTGTGGAGAAGTATGTGACTACTGTCCACAAGTTACATATTTAGAAATCATTGGACTTTGGTTCAAATCTCTTTGAGCCTGTCCAATAAATGGCAACTCAATAAACAATATCTTTGCTTTTCTTATCCTTCTTTTGATTTTTATGACATCTTAATCCTCAAGGCATAGATCTACATTTGTGAATGTTATTAAAAGTCTTGTCCTAGCACTGACCATCTTTCTTTGCAGTGTTCAATTAAGTCTCTTATCTGCACAACCAACAATTAGTGTATTTTTGTCTAAAAGTCCGTCCCTATACTACTATTTTATTAAAAGTATTTAAAATTCTATGTGATTGACTAACTAAAGACACTCAATAGAATTACTACATACCCATGAGGATGATTTTGACATTTCTTTAATAAAAGAATAATGATGTCTCTAAAGAGGAACAGGGATATCTCTATCATCTATCTATCTATCTATCTATCTATCTATCTATCTATCTATCTATCGATCTATCTATCTATCTATCTAGATAGATAGATACAGAGAGAGAGAGAGGTTTACCTCCACCCCCAAAACAGATTTTTATTCAATTTTTTTTAACAGAACAACCTTCTCACCTTCAAAGTACTCTCCATTACTTAATACATCTGTTAAATCTGCAAGTCTAATCTTAGATATATTTTACAAACTCATCTTTTTGGATAGCTGACAAGCACCTCCCTAGTTTTTTTTCTTCACTTGTATGTTGTCAAATCACTGTTCTTTCAATGTCCCTCTTTATTCAAGGAAATAAAAAGAAGTCCCATGCAGTGAGGTTAGGTGTGTGTGGTAAGAAACTAGCACACTGAGATGGTTGCGTGAGCAGGTGCATTGTTGTGATGGCAAAATCAGGCCCCAGTCTACCACAAATCAGGTCTTTTTTGGGGTCACACACTGTGATGCAATCTTTTCAGAGCCTCTAAATAGAAAGCTTGATTAATAGTGTGACCTGGTGGAATGAATTCCAAATGCACTATCAGTCCACATTTTCGTTGGTTTGTAAATTTAATGGACATCCAGAATGAGGTTTGTCATCAATTGACATTTCACATTTTTAAAAATGAGAAAACCTCCCATACACTTGTTTCTCCCATAGTACTGTCCCTGTAAGCTGTGTTCAAAATCACAACAGTTTCTGTGGCATTTTTCCTGAGCAGGATAACAAAATCTCAAAGCTGTATGCTGTTCTCTTAAATTGACCATCACAAAAAATGAGGTTTGTGCAAAACTGCTTTTATGAACAGAGAAAAACTTAAAAGGCAATGCCACTGGATATTCTAACTCAGATCAAGTTTTTTGATGCTTGCCTAGTGGGGGAAAAAATTCATACTATGAAAGCTTTGCCTGGCAGAACTTTCCCAATTTTTTTCTTGGGGGGAGTACGCTATCATATATATATATATATATATATATATATATATATATATATATATATACCAAATATATATGAATGATTTTTGAACACAATAATAGCCCTTATGTAAGAACAATAAGTTCTTTGGATAGAGCCCTTCTGCATACTCAACCTCATGAAGAGATTATGAAGATATGGGTGGTATAACAAAGTGTGGTAAAGAAATCAAACAGTACCCTCTATCAGGAAGAATAATATCTGAGGTTTTGATGATTTGGTTTAAAACAAGTTGTCATTTAAGTGAGGTTTCAGATAGGTGTACACAGAAGAAATACACCACCCTGTGTGATCCAAGGATTGTAAATAATTAAATCCAAAAGAAGGAACTTAGTAGAGCTTAAATTCTGAATACCCAGTAGTCAGAAATCTGATGGTTAACAATGGAAGTCCAAAATCCGTTTCCAAAGCTGTGACATGGATTAAGCCACTGACAAAGATACGAATGGCCTTGCTATCAGATAGAATGTATTATAAATTGAATTAATGCATATGTAAAATTTAGCACCTTGTCACTTGTTTTCCCTTTTGTTTCATTAGAAATGCTTTAGTTTTTGATATTTTCTACTTTAATTTTGATTGAAGATTTTCTCTGATTTATTTTGCTATTGCTGGATTTTTTGCTTGTCTGTTTTTTTAAAAAAATGTCTTTCTGTATAGGTAACCTTGGATAGGTAAAAGGATTAATAACATTTTAGAAGCCCCCCCCCCCAAAAAAAAAAAGAAACCCCAAAAACAAAAGGTGCTGAGCCCCGGTGGTGTAGTGGTTGTGCGTGGGACTGCGGCCTACTGGGATGGAGGTTCAATTCCAGTAGTAGGACTGGGCCTTCTACTCCCACCACCATAGAGCAGTGATGCCCCCCCCCCACAAAAAACAAAACAAAACAAAACAAAAACATTTTAGAAGGCCCTGGTGGTATAGTGATTACACATTGGACATGAAGAACTCGGTCAAAACTTGCAGCATTGGGAGAAAGACTGGACTTTCTACTCTTGTAAACGTTTACAGCCTTGAAACCAACAGGGGGTTATGAGTCAGCATTGAATTTATGTCATTGATTTTT
>PVJH01018835.1:0-44187 GCA_004026705.1 Nesogale talazaci
GGTTCATTCGGATGGGGTGCCAATACCCTGGACCCAAAGTATATCCTTGGCACTCCATCTGTGACTCTACGCTCTGTTGCACACTCTTAGTGCTTTGCATTGATGTGGTTGTGTCCGACAGGGTATAATCTTGACCCCGCATCTTCTTCCTGGCCCCGATAGGCCTTGGGTCTGCGAGGGCAGCCGTATTTCATAATGGGGCTGGCCGTGCAGTCCTCTTTGTGCAGTAGCTGTTCTGAGTGGGATGATTGTCCTGAAGGCTCGGTGGGCCAGGACGCACGTCATTCTCTCTTCCTCCCCTTTCATTTGTTCTCATGTGCTCTGGTCAGGCATATCTCACTCCCCAAGCTTCAGCTTCAGTGCTGGCCTCTAAGGAAACTTCCTCTGGTAGAGAGGTGGCTGCCCCCCTAGTTGGGGTTGGGGTTGTGTTCTCGGGTTCCTCCACTGGTTCTCCACTCCATGCTGTCATGCTGCATTCACATGCTGGGTCTCCAGGTTTAAGTTTGGTCCCTCTTTCCCTGTGGAGATACAAACAATACACACCCCTTTGATGGTTTAGTGCCCCCTTCCCTTTCTACACATCACCATCTGCCTCCCCCCTTGATGGCTACCATATGCAGCCTGCAGATTTGATCTGGCCCCTGCCATATTACCTGGGCCTTCTCTCAGGATTTTCTCTATAGAGTAGTTTTTCCCGATGGCCTTTCCAATTTTAAAATTATTAATATGCTAACCTCAGCGGATTCATATTGTACATGTCCTTTTGCACTTGGCTAACTTCACTTAGCATAATTTCCTCCAGTTCTTCCCATGCGGTGACGTGCTTCATACGTTCATCACTGATTTTCAGCGATGCATAGTACTCCATTGTATGTATGTACCACAGATTTTTAATCCATTCATCGGTTGATGGGAATATGGACTGCTTCCAACTCCTTGCAATTGTGAACTGTGCTGCGATGAACATTGGAGCACAGATCTCTGGTGGTGGATTGTTGCTTGTCTCTTCTGGGTATATGCCCAGCAGGGTTTCCATCTGTTTTAGATATCTCCAAATTGATCTCCATAGTGGCTGTACATACCTGCAGGTCCACCAGCAGTGGATAAGTGACCCTATCTCCCCACAGCCTCTCCAGTATTTGTTACTTTCTGACTTTTTGAATTGGGCTATAGTTGAGGGTGTTAGGTGGTATCTCATTGTTGTTTTGATGTGCATTTCTCTTATGGCTAATGATCGGGAGCATTTTCTCATATATATATATATTGGCCTGTCTGATTTCTGCCTCTCTGAAACTTCTGTTTAGTTCCTTTGCCCATCTCCTCAGTGGGCAGTTAGTTTTGCTCTTTTTGGAAGCTATCAGGGTATTGTAGATTTTGGTAATAAGGCCTTTATCTGATTTGTCATTGCCAAAGATGTTTTCCCAGTCTGTCTGTTCTCTTATTACTCTCTTGGTGAATTCTTTCGATGTGCACAGGTGTTTTATCTTTAGTATATCCCACTTGTCTATTTGAGCCTCCTCTGTGTTTGTGTCTTTCCCTATTTCTGTTAGCCTATGTAGTCCTTGTGCCAGTGTTCTCAGATTGTTCCCAATTCCCTCATTGATGGCCATAATAGTTTGGGGTTTTACTTCAAGGTTTGTAATCCACCTTGAATTTATTCCAGCAGCACCACAATTTAAATATATCAATTCTTCTATGGTCCTCCTCATTCCATACCCAACTTTCACATGCATGTGAGGCCATGGAAAATGCCATGTCTTAGGTCAGCTGCACCTTAGACCTCAAAGTAACAGCTTGCATTTCAATATTAGAGGCTTACTCAATGCAATATCTTTTGATTCTTGATTTCTGCTTCCATGAGCAGTGATTGTGGATCCAAGCAAGAAAAAAATCCTTGCCAAGTTCAACCTTTTCCCCATTTATTTTGATGTTACTAATTGATAGAGTTGTGAGTATTTTGGTCTTCTTTACATTTGTTTTTGATCCACACAGATGACTACAATCCTTAATCTTCATCAGCAAGTGTTTCAGCAACCAAGGATGTCCCACATGCATATCACAGAAAATTAATAAGCCTTCCTTCACTACCGATGCTGCATTCTTTCTTCTTAAAATCCAGCTTCCCTGATGATTTTCTCAGCATACAGATGGAATAAGTATCGTGAGATCTTACAACCCTTTCTCATTTTAAAGCATACAGTATTTCCTTTTTCTGTTTATAGTGCTTCCTTTTGGACCATATATAGTTTCTGCATGAGCGTAATTAACTGTTCTGAAATTTCTACTCTTCTCAAGTTTGTTGTAGTCCATACTGTAGAATGCCTGTGCATAGAAAATGAAACACAAGTAAAGATTTTTCTGGTATACTCTGATGTCAGCAAGAGCCATTTGATGTCAGCAATGATATTCCTTGTTTCATTTCCTCTTCTGAATCTGCTTTCAATTTCTGGCAGCTCCTTGTTCCTGTACTGCTACAACAATTCTTGAATGATCTTCAGGAAAATTTTATTAGCATTGAATATTGATGATGGTGTTCTGAAAATTGAGCATTCTCTTAGGGCAACTTTATTTGGAATGCATACAAAAATGGGTCTCTTCCAGTTGGTACACTAAGTGTTGTCTTCCAAATTTCTTGGCATTGGTGAATGAGTGCCTTCAGTGCTTGATCAATATGTTGGAATATTGCATCATTTTCTTATCTTTGTTTTAGATGCCTTCAGTGCAGCCTGTACTTCTGTCAGTGCCATGGATTCTTGATAATATGCTGTCTCTTGAAATTGTTGAATGTCAATGAATTATTTTTGGTATGGTGACTGTGTTCTTTCCATCTTTTTGTGGTGCTTCCTGCGTGATTCAATATTTTCCTCATAGAATATTTCTAGATTTCCACCTAAGGCTTGAAAATTTTTACTTCTGTCATTTGTGCTTAATGTGTCAAATCTATTCTAAAGATGTTCTCAAAATTCAGGTTATGTGTATTAACACTCGTATTTGTCTCTCATGCACTTGTTTTAATTTCTTTAATTTTAATTTGAACTTACATGTGAACAACTGATTATCTGTTTCAATCAACTCCTGGCCTTGCTTTATGTTGAGCTTCTCCACTGTTTTTTCTCACGGAAATTTGATTTTGGTGTATTCCATCTGGCAAGTTTCACATGTATTGTCATGATTTCTATTGCTTAAAATGTAATTTGTAATGAAAAAGTTATTGGTGTTGCAAAATTCTGTAATGCAATCTATAGTTTGTTTCATCACCAAGGTGACCTTTTCCAATTATGATTTATTATTATTTACTTGTGACTTTAATAGTCTAATTACCAATAGCTATCAATGCATTTCAGTGCATATTTCATCAATTTCAGGTTGAAAAAGTTACTAAAATTCTTCTTTTTTACATTGCAAGTTTTAGTAGTTGGTGCATACATTTGAATAATAGCTTATATTAACTGGAATTCCTGCTATTCATATAGATATTATATGGTCTCAGACAGCATTATAATACAAGATATACCTTGAAATGTCCCTTTTGATGATAAATTTGACAATATCCTTGAATTTCTAATTCCCCGCATTGTAAACCGTATGATTATCTGATTCAAAATGATCAGGACTAGTCCATTTCAGCTCATATATGCCTAGAATTTCAATCTTTTTGCATTCCCTTTCATTTGTTACCACTTCCCATTTTCTTATAATCATTTTGTACATTGAAAATTCCAGTTATCATTAGATGGCTTCAACTGTTTCTGTTCATATTGGGTGATGCCTCCTCAGCAGCTGTAGCCCCCCAAAATTTTATGCCATCCCTCCTATAAGCTTGACTCTATTTAGAGAATGCAACTCTTCCTCAGTCATACTCTGAGTGCCTTCCAACTGGAGACACTCTTCTTCAGGCACTGCTACATCTGATAATGTCCTGCTGTTATTAGTGCTGTTTCCATGGCTAATTCCCCACAAGTGGATAATCTTTCCTTTGTTGTAGCCTGCTCTTAGTTCAGAGGAACCATTGAAACCTTTTGAAATTGGGTGACCCTGCTGGTATTTGAAATATCAGTGACATAGCTTTCTGCATCATAGTAACACACAAACTACCACAATATGACCAAGAGACACAAGAAAGGGTTAAAATACCACCTGTTAAGGCCTACATATATAACAAATTCCCTGGTAGCAATAAAGGGAAATGCTGGCAGAGTCATAGTGACTTCAGAGGTAACAACTTCTATATGTGCTTTAAATGATAACTGGAAGTCAAGAAGAAAGCAAAGTAAAGGGAAAACACCTTCCACACCAGATAGTGGAGTGGGAGTGGGGGGATTAGGTAGGAGTTTTCAGCTATAGTTTGCTTTTGATTACACCAGTAATTCAGAATTTATAAGTGTCTCAAAAGTTACAGAATAGTTGGAAAAAGTTCATTTGTGCTTTACAAATATCCTGCCCTGTTTGATTTTTGTAGATGACTACAGAGTTCTGCAAAGCTTATTTTAATTTGAAATGCAACTCCCTTCTATACATTATTTGAAAATGAGCTTTTAAAAATCTATCAGTATATTGCAGAGATCTTTTTATGTGTGTTCATTTAAATGGGAGGGGCCCTGGTGGGGTAAACTATTAAATGTTTGGCTGCTAACCAAAAGATTAAACACTTGGCTGCTACCCAAAAGGTTAAGCACTTGGCTGCTCACCAAAGGTTAGCAGTTTAAACTTACCTAATGTGTCTGCAGGAGAAAGACCTGACTAGCTGCATCTGTATAGTTATAGCGAGGAAAACCCTACATGGAAGCTCTACCCTCTCACTTTGGGTAGCGGTGAATTAAAAACTGCTTCATGCTATCCAACTTGACTCAACATATAGTTGTAACACTGTGTTAGGCAGGATTGACCAGAGAAATAAATCCAAGTACTTTCATATATGTATAAGAAAGAGTTTTATGTCAGAGAATAATTTTATATTAAGAAAATATCCTAGCTCATGCCAGATCAAGTCCATAAAATCAATATTAGCCCCATAAGTCCATTACTAGTCTATAAATTCTTCTTGACAGGCTGGGGAGTCATTTTGGCACCCAACTATGCCTGAGGTCCAAGTGAATGCATATTGTTCCAATGCATTTTGTTTCAATGTCTGCTCTTATCAATGGTTTCAAATTCTCAAGCTCTGTTTATTCTTTCTTTCTGACAGATACTCTTTCTGGTTTGTTAAATCCCGGAACAGGACTCCCGCTGCCCGTAGCAGTATCTCAAAAAGTGAGAGGCAAATCGATGGATCCCAAATAAAAATCTCTTGTTAGATATAGTCACAGAGCTGTAACTATACATAGGTAAAAACAAAAATGGAGGAAAACTTCTTTATATTTTCAACATAAGTGGGAATTTTAAATAAAATATAGTATCACTTTTAGAGACGGAGAGGGTAGATATTATTTTCTTTTCAACATGCCTTAAAATATAAATGTCTCAAAGACCACTTTCAGTTACAACTAAATTGACAAGATTAACAGGTTAAGATGGCAAAGATGGAGCAAAGTATACTTATTTTTATAAGAATGGCAGTTTGCTCTGCCAAATCTACACCGCAAACTACCAACAGGCCAGAAGAAATTAAATCCTACCCACAATCATGCTTGTGAGATCTTTGTTGAATATACTTATATAGTTAATTCCATAGAGTAGGTATGATTCCCATTTAATTATTTTGCTATTTTTACAGAAATCTGAATGAAAATATATCTCTGACTATTAATCAAATCAAATGTCTGTGTAACTGAAGAGTAAATCTTCTAGGATATGCAAACCAGCCATCTCTGGATGTTTCTCAAACAAGGTGGGTTCCTGTAAGTTTTATAGAATGTCTGAAAATACATTTCAGAAAGGTCTGCTTCCAGAGCCTTTCCTCGTGGTCTTTGTCCCATAGTCCAGGTCATATTTTTTCATAAAAGCTTTATGTGTGTGGGCAAAAATCACTTCCAGCCACGCTACATTAGCAGAGGGAGAATTCAAATCCATACCAGTGCAATGTCTATGAGGCAGAGTTAATGCATGCCTCAAACCTTCTTTAGTCGGATACCAACTGACCCTCCCATTAGACTCAGACATCCCACTTTTAAACAATTTTCCTGTGTCTTGCAGGTTTTTTTTAAAAAGTCCCAATTTTTGGAAAGAATGCAAGACAAGCTAGGGAACTTAGGGAGAACAGGAAGGGGATATACCCACTCTACACCCCCAATGCCCACTGCACCCCCGTCAATGGTGTCCCGCTTTACCAATGTTAAAATTTGGTCACTTTACATTAAAGTTCACTTTTCTGTTCATTGAATAATCTGTTCATATACAATACTCACAAATACGGGAAGTTACAAAGCTCACAAATATGGGAAGTTAAAAGGTTGCAATTCAGGATCAGAAACAGTAAGGATACAGTTTTGTTGTTCTCATTGTCTTTTCTCCACTGTGATGGCAGGCTCATCTTTCTCTGGTTCGTGGCCTCCTAGTAATGCAGTCAGTTGGCCTCTGCTTTGTTTAAGGAAGTGTAACAATGTCCCTTTATCATTGCCAATGACTGAAGGCACTCAGCTTTGCTTATTCAAAACATTGGAAAGTCCACTGTTTTGTTTCATGATTTTGATGTAGTGATTTTGGAAGCATTCAACTGGCAGTTCTTCTTTCTTGATGGTCATGAGTTTGTTCTTTCCTGCTTCTGAAATGGATCAATTTATACTCAATAGAGTGGTAAAATTGACTAGTTCCCATGTTATAGTCCTGTACACCTGATTGATTTGCATTTTCCTATCCATTTATTTGGTAAAAATCATAAGACTAGAAATAGTCATACCAAGTAATCCAAATGTGTCACAATGTGTGTGTGTGCTTGATAGAGAGACAGGGGAAGCACAAGGTACTCTACAGCTGATCCTTCAAGAAATTCCATATATTAAAAGTAAGAAGAAAACTGTAGTACCCTTCCTAATTTTGAAACAAAATCAGTTTTAATTGAAAATAATGGATAAAATTTCTATCAGCAATAAAAGAAACCTAAAGAAACCACATTTATTCCTGGATTACCTCTCTCTCTCTCTCTCTCTCTCTCTCTCTCTCTCTCTCTCTCTCCCTCTCGCTGTTCTCATGCTGAGATAGCACTGCTTATTCCCTTTCTCAACTTAGATAGATTGCTATCCCAAAACCAATTTGGTTGACTCTCAACTCAACTTTGTTTTTACCCAAAAACTAATGAAAGATGACAACTGAAGGAAGAATTGGGAAGATTGTTCAATTGGGGAGATAGTCTCCAGAGGAAACTCTTCAGATGATCTCTGAGTCTCTCAAGCCAAGTCTGGTCCTTCTTAAGAATTATAGGAAAAATAAACAATTTCCTCATGACAGAAACTTTAAGGTGGAAATTAAATAGCCACACAATAATCCATTGTTGTGTCTGAATCATTTTCATATTTCATAGTCCTGTGTCTAAACTTTGGGTTTATCTTAAAAATCCAGATACTCAGTATAACTTCTAGGTCTTGTCACAATTGATCGATTCTGCTCCAATAGTATAAAAATAGCCATAAACAATACATAGACAAATGGTTTAGCTGTGCTTCAATAAAGCTGTATTTATAAAAACAGGACCGGACTGTTAGCTGTAGTTTACCAACCCCTGGCCTAGAACAAAAGACTTTATGGAATAAGGTTACTCTCTCTACACACCTCAATAGTTGTTTTGCACTAGTCATAATATTTTAGTTTATTAGTATGGGAAGAAAAAAGACACTTTATGGTACATATGGAAGTAAAGACACAGTTGAAACACTTCCAGGAAAAGAAACACAATTGAGAGTAATAAGGAACTGTTTCCAAGGATAAAGTGTTTAGGTTTAACTAGTTAAAGAAAAATGCTGCGTTATTTAATGGAAAATTGTGTCAAGCTTGGAAACAAATACAATACAAACAGACTACTGGCTTATGCAGATAATGGCAAAATTAAACTATTTCCAAAATAAATTTATTTTTTAAAAAATAGATGATTCAGTCCTGTAATAATCAGTAAGCTGTCATGCATTCCATAATATAAAAGAGTCAACATCTCTAACATGACATTGATAAACTCAGGTAACCTTCAACAATTCTTTCTTTCTGCCTTACCTAAGGTTTTATTCAAGGTCTTTACGAGGTATGAAAACTTCTGAAATTGATTAAAAGTGTCAAGCATATTTTTCTCAAGAGGGGATCTATACTTCTCAACAATTTCTACAGTACTTCATGACTCTACTCCAAAGTAAGAAAAATAGCATTGTTAATGAATGAATAAACACATAATATTAAAACAGTCCCTTAAAAATGGCAAGGGGTGGTGGCTTGATTATTCTAACTTAAAAATGTGAAAGGAGAATCAAAATTCACATCAATCCATGGCCAGTGTTTTGAAGTTGAGGTAGGCTTGCCTCCATTCTATAAATTTCTCTATTGTTGTTACTCTTCGGGGGATGGGGGAACGACGAACCTGGATGAAGAAAAGACACGGAGACAGGGAGCAAGACAAATGCTGATCAAGCTCCATTTATTAGGGAGAAATAAACCAATTTTATAAGGAAAGCAAGCCTAAGCAACAAGCCGAGGCATGAGACATAGTTATCTCCAAAGTTAACAAGTGAAGGTCAGCACACCTGCAAGTCAGAGGATATTCACAAATGCTCTATTCACTACCTATATCATCTTGTCAAGCCTCGAAGGCCAGGGCCATTCCTACAACCACCCTCCAAAGGAGGCCAGCTCTCCACAACCAAGGTCTATGCAAAAGTTACAAAAGTAACAGACCACAAAGCTCAGGCAAATAGACCATGACAGAGTTTAGGCTACGTGACTATAGCCAGGTCAAGCATGTCCGGGCTGGATGGCTCCGGACACTCTATCAATTCTGATACCGATCGTCCACCCCAAGGCACTCTCTGCTTCTCTTCTGAGTTCAACAAATCATTGCAATGGCTACAAAGAACTCATAGACATCACTTATGCCTATGAAGTAAGTTGTGCTGTTACTGCTATGTGTCACTGAGTCAATTCCCACTCAAAGTGATTTTATGTACAACAACAACACTGCCCAGGCATGCACCAACCTCACAATTATTCCTGGACTTGATCTCAGTGTTGCAGAAATAGTTGATGTCCATCTCATTGAGGCCCTTCCTCTCTTTCACTGCCTCTTTATTGTACTAAACATGATTTCCTTCTCCGGGAACTGGTCTCTTTTTGATAGACTGTTCAAAGTATGTAAGATGAAGTCTCTCCCTTCTTGTCTAAGGAGCACTCTGGCCACCTTTCTTCCATGACAGACTGATTTGTCTTTTCAGCAGTCTTTGGTATTTAAATAATCTTCTCCAACACCCCAATTCAAATGCATTCATACTTCTATGGTCTTCCATTTTCCATGTTCCATTTTCACATGCATACGCAGCAATTGAAAAGATCATGACTTGGCTCACCAGAGTCCTCAAAGTAACCTTCTTCCCTTTCATTACTCTAAAGAGGTCTTATGCAGCAGACATATTTAGAAACTCGTTGTTGATCTCTCGACTGCTACTTCCCTTAGTATTGATTGTGTATCCAGACAAGACAAAATTCTGGACAACTTCCACCTTTTCTCCATTTATCATGATGCTACTTGTTTTTTTATATAATGACTGTATATATTTTCACCTTCTTTTAATTCTTCTTGCATCATTCAATATTTTGCCTGTAGAATTTTTCAATATGGCACCAGAAGACTCGAATATTTTCTGGCATTCTTACAGTTTAAAATATACCAAGCATGTTCTCCTCTTTTGGTTTTCTAATTCTAGGTCTTTGCACATTTCATTATAATAGTTTGTCTCCTCCAGCTGCCCTTTGACATTGTCAGTTTCTCTTGAGCTCACATATGCTCAGGAAACAGTTCTGATCAGGAACACCTTTCCTCAGCCATGACGGTAAGCAGACCTCTCTCTGGTCCTCAGTCTCTCAACTACTTGTTCTTTTGGCCTTTGCCCAACCAAACCTTATAAATCGCCATCAGCACTCGTGATAAATACCCCAGAAGCATATCACTCTACCATAAGCCTTAGTCCATAGACACTCAGCACTACAAGCATGGTTTAGCAACCTTAGCTTTCCCAGTTAAGTATTTTATGGCACCAACTCCACAAAAAACTCTTCTACCCAAAGAACTCAGCTATCTTTCTCTGTGGCTCACGATCTCAGTGCCCACAAAAGTTTCCAGGGTTGCAAATCCTTATGGAAGGAAGCAGACTATTAAATCTTTCTCTCATGGAGCAATTGTTGCTCCATGACTGCTAACTACTAACAAAAGGCTAGCAGTCAGGTTCTCAATCATTGTACTACCTCTCAGCACAAATACAGTAAGAAAATAGAAGAAAAACTGACAAAGGTATATTACTGAGACTCTGTCTGAGACCAATATTTGATTAGAAGACTCAAGAAGTTATAGCTCCATAGTTTCTTACCACCAAAAAAGTAAATTCAAATAACCAACAAGAATATTGTGGCAACAGAGATATTGAAAGAACAAGAGTATATGAAGTAACCTTCTTAGATGCAAAGTAGAAAGGAAGATTTAAAGTGAAAGACCAAAGAGACATTGCTTAGGCAAATACATCCCACACAGATATCATCACAGGAAAAAAAATTGAAACTTGTGGAGGAGCAGAGAGCTTATCGACTAAATAAAAAGATAAATACCATTATAGTGGAGTGTAGCCACGTAGTATTTCTGTTACTGGAACACCAGATAACTAAGACTGTTTCAGTGATAGAATATTTGTTTTTCATCAGGGAGAGTCAGGTTTAATTCTTAACTAACGTTCCCCATGTACAGCCACCATCCATCTGTCTCTGGAAATTTTCCTGTTGCTATGATGTTCATCAGATATAGGTGAAATTTATAGATTAAGAACAGTGGGTAGTTACATAATTTTATTCAACTTGAAGTGTAGGGGTGGAGTCTAACCTGTCAATCAGGTCACAGTCTGATGGTGCCTCCTTGTAGGCACACCCTCCTCATAAATAGGGTCCTGGGGAACCCCTCCCCCTCCTCTGTCTTCCTGCTGGTGAGCCACTTGGAGACCTTCACAAGCCCTGGAGAGATGCATTTAGTGCCATTGGATCCACAAGACTTTACATGCACCAGCCCCGTGGCTTTGTGAGTCTGAAGAAGGATTTTTGGATTAGAATTGGTGTTATGGGCTAGTAACAGACCTATGAACTTAAGTTTGACTAAACTGGAATGTTTTCCTTATGTACAATTACTTCTTGATAAACAGCTCTTTCTTATACATTAATTAGTATCTCGGGATTTCTTTCTCTCAACAACCCAGCCTAATATAAAGGGCCTACTTATCTCCTTCTGAAAATCAGCCAGCGAAAATGCTGATCACAACGATCAGATCCATATTGAATTATGAAGGTGGTATAGAACTGGGTAGTATTTTTTTCTGTAATGCATAGGACTTCCCATGGTGAAGCTGACTCTATAGCAGTTAAGAATTTCAAAAGCAGTTACCAAGAACTCCTTAGCACATTTTCTGTAATTCTTCTTAGTGGTTGGCATATAAATAAATGGAGAAAATGCGAGGCAGCTTTTGAAGACTTTAACTATTTGGCAACTTTCAAATAAATTATTTTGTTCAGTTCTGGTTTTCTTAAAAAACAGACTTAACTTATAAAAAGAAAATCAGTCCATTTTGGTGGTGATTGTCTCTGCTCTAATCAAGTCTTCCATTTGCAGATATGGACAATTTCATGTTTCACTTCAGACAATCCCAAGATTCAACCAGCAGAAGTTGATTTAGGGGTCCCCTTATAGGAACTCTAAACGTTATTATTGTTTAGTCATGAAAGCCTTTTAAAGAAAATTCAAACAGATAAAGAGTAGTTTGGGATCCATACCAGGATTTGAACTTCCCTTTCAAATGTGTTTATATAGAACCATTTAGATCTAGTGAATTTCTCAGAAAAGTGGCCTGACTGGCCTTTAAATTCAATTCTTGATTCTGTCATAAAGTTAAAATTATAGCACCATTTCCATACACATCTACTTTTTAGGAAACCAAATAGACTCATATTTCTTCTTCTGTTTTTTTTTGATGCACCATACACCAAATGCCATGTTTCCATACATGTGTCACATAGAAACTTATGTGCAGAAATTGTAACAGATCATCCCAATAATGCTTAACAACATGAAATAAATATCTAAAATCCACCCTGATTTGTTTAACAAGTCAGGTTTTTTTGAGAGGCAAAAAAATATGCCTGTGCTTTACTCTTCTCTGTGCTAGTCACTAGTTCTGAAAATGAAAATTATGCCTCAAGAACCATGCTCCTCCTTTCATTAGTTATTTTAAACTGCCCAACCTCCATAGTGAAGTTCTTGGAGCTATTTCTTATCCTTCTTGTCCTATTTGATTGCTTTTAAATGAATGTTACAATAATAGACCTGTCCCATTTTAGCTGCATTTTGAAAACCATTTTGAATATGGTGTTTTAGCTTGATTTTCAAACACTTTGCTCATCTAGGCAAGAAAAACACCCTCTGTTCCTGAGAAGCTATCCCCTGACAACATGCATTTTAATATTACCATAAGCCTAGTAGAACATCTCACACAGTAAGTCACTTCTTTCCTCTGAACCTAGAAGACTAAAACTAAACTCACTGCCAGTTAGGTGACTCAGACTTATTGACCCAAATCTTTCTCCTGCATAATGGATAGTGGGTTTAAACTGCTGACCTTGTTCTACCCAGCCTTTAAACCACAGAGCCAGGACTCCAGCTATAGACTCCTCATTTCCCTTTCCCTAGGAAGTACACTTTCAGGAAGAGTTCACCTTTGAGTATGATATCTTTGCATAATGTAGATATTTTCAGTGGAATATGGGAGATGAACAGCAGGCCTTAAGGAGAGAAATTAAGGTACTTGTACTAGAATTAATCATATTGCATGGTTTGTTTATTTTCAGGTCACTCCATTTGGACTGTCCTTGAGGGCAGAGGACAGTTCTTGACATGAACCTCCATGACTGAGTGCATTGAAAATATTTCATTAAAAGGCTATAGACATATCAGTTATTTAATTTTGCCACTAATAGCAATAAACAGACAAAAGAATGAAATCCCATGCAACCAGCTGACCAACCAAACAGAAAACTAAAGATGAAGTAGAGTTTAAGGATTAACACTAATGGCCATTTGTTTTTTTTTTTAAAGATCCCATTCAGATATGCAAGAAACATCATCTATATACAAGAGAGATTTCTTTAAAAGATTCACAGAAAGCAGTGGAATTAAAGATCATAGACTCTCCCCATGAATTGTGGAACATCTTTCATATAAGAAGTTGGAAATGAAAAAAAAAGTTGCAGAAAAAAATTTTAGATGGAGGAAACACCAATTGCTTTTATAAGCAGGAATATTTTTATATAAATCATCTCAATTTCAGCCTGCACTTTGAGCATGAAGAGCTTAACTGCTAGTCTTGTAATAAGGTGGGATTAGCAGACTTTAAAAGCTAATTGTTGACTTGGCATTGCCTGCCTTTGGAAAGGGGATAGGAACTCAATTTCATTTTGTGTTGTTTTGTGTACCCTCTACCTAACCACAGCCTGGTAGACAAGTGGATATCACTAATTTATGCAATACCTTAAGCAAATTCCCAGTTATCTTGGTGAGTACATGTCCATTTGATTTCCTTAACAGGCAGAAAATAAAGAATAATACTAGGGACTGCACAGCTGTTTCTACATGAGGCAAGGGTTTTCCATTATAATGTTGCATTTGGCCCAAATAAATTTTTACGCTCTACAGGGCATGTCAACATGGCAAGGAAGGAAAGGGAATTGGAACTGCCTGGGGTCACAAGAGACATAGAATTGCTTCTTTTGGCATTGAGGGCTAAGCAATCAAATAAGCAGTTCCCTGGGACACATCATGCTGTTCTTTATTAATCTCCAGTGATCTTAGTCTGCTACAGCCAAATCGAGATGGAGTGTCTTCACATCTTGGCAAAACATCTACCAGCTCTGGTCCAACCCAGGGGATGCCAATATTGGTACACACAATTTCCTTTCAAGAAGAGATATTGAGGGACCTTATAAAGCAGTAACTAAAGTTATAATGAATCAGTGGAGATTCAACTGGTAGAATTCTTGCCTCCTATGTAGGTAAAGGGCATAACGCTTGGTAAAGTCTAAAGTCAGCACTAAACACAAGAATACCCTGAAAAAGATGGATTGAAATAGTGATTACAATGATCATCTAACAACAGCAACAACAGCATGTAAAAGATATGAATTTGATATTTGGCCACTGCACTTGTGTTAGGCCAGGTTGATTAGGGAAACAAATCCAGTGACATTCATATATGCATAAGAAAGGACTTAATACCAAGAAGTACTTATATATCAAGAAAGCATCCCAACCCAGACTCATGTAGTCACTAGCAATAACAAAAACTACAAATTCAAAGGTCAGCGAGTGCAGTCATGTGGATTCAAGGTCTATAGAAATATGACAAGGCTCCCATAGCTCTCAGGGTGGCAAAGAGAGAGGGAGGTTCACCAGACCCTTCTTATGAGAAGACCACACCACCAAAGAGGTGTGACCTGATTGAAAGATTGAATATATGTATATATATACATATATATAAATTTTATAGGGGACTCTTACAGTCCTTATACCAATCCATACATCAATTGAATCAAGCATATTTGTACATATGTTGCCATCATTATTTTCTAAACATTTATTTTCTATTTGAGCACTTTGTATCAGTACCTCTTTTTACCCTTACTTCTCCCATCCTACCCTTGTGACTCCTAGATGAAATTATAAATTATTATACTCATATCTTATATCACCTGCTGTCTCTACTCCCTTGTAGTTTCTTCCTCCTTCCTATCCCCATCTTTCTCCTATGCCCCTGGTATCATTACAACCATTTCTGTTCCTGAGAGGAATGACCTGAATTCCATGTGTCATGAGATTTTCCCTGCACCTGTGTATATGCTCTGCCCTAGCCTGAAGTGAAAGGAAGGACTGTGGCCATGATAGTGGGGATGAGTAAGTCTCAAGGAACCAGAGGAAGATTGTGTGTTCAGTGCTATACTGTGCCGTGGTTGCCTCATTTCTTCTTTGGGATCCTTCTGTGAGGGGATATCCCATTGTCTACAACTGGGCTTTATGACTTTTCTCTGACCCCTGTTGTTCTCAATAGTAGGGTTTTTATTTGTTTGTTTTGGGTCTTCTGATGCTTATTACCTGATCCCATCGACACCTGAAGATTGCATAGTCTGGTCAGTTTCTTCCATGTGAACTTGTCGCTTCCTTGCTATATGATCACAGGTTTAATCTCAAGCCTTAAAGACTCCAGAGGCTATATATTTTTTGAGAGCCGGGCACCACCGCCTTCTTCCCTATGTTTGCTTTTGCATCCATTCTGTCTTCAGTGATGGTGTCACAAGGGTGGGCAGCAGAGAATGTCAGGTTGTAAGAACAAAGTATTCTTGAGTTGAGACAGAGATTGAGCAATGGCCCAAAGTCTTTATACTTCTTCAATGTATTGGCATATAAATATGTGTACATATGTCAATACCTCTATTTTCATTAATATATTTACATAAGTTCACACCTATGTTCTGATCTCTCTCCATAGCTTTGCTTCCTATATTTTTCCTCTGTTGCCTTCTACTTTTCTCCTGTCCCACCATCATGCATGCCCTTCTTCTGTCTCTTAGTAATTCCTCTCCAATATCCTGAGGATCCTCATTGTTGTTAATTCCCTAGTTGTTCCCCTGTCTATGACTTTGTTGGCTCATTGCTTCCTTCCCCTAAGTCTCTCTGGAACCTTCGGTCCTGATGCTTTCTTCTTGAATTTGCTTCCCATGCTTATCTTATATAGCTAGGCAAAATCAATAATAAGATAGACAATACAAAAAGAAAGCAGAAAATTGATTCAAAAGGGAGGAGGGAAGAAAGAAAGAAAAAGAAAGAAAGAAAGAAAGAGAGAGAGAGAGAAAGAAGTGAACATATATAAAATAAGTAGCATACATAATTCCATACAAAAAAGCAAACATAATTCCTTGTCTCTCTGCTGACCTTTATGACTATCTCCCCACGGGTTCTGGAGGATTCTGAGAATGCTCCTCCCAGCCTGAAATTTATTTGGGCAGCTCCTCAGGGATTGTGGCTTTGCTTTGTTTCCGTTGCTCAAACATTATGGTCTCTTCTTGGTTGTCCCCATTGTGGGGTTTTCACACCTAGGTCACTCTCTCTGTGTCTTCAGAATACTGTCCTCTGTTGTGATATGCTCCAGTGAGAGGACATCTTGTCTCAAGCTGCTGTGGGCCCTACAGTTCTCTCTGAGTCTTAGCAGCAACTTGCAGGTACATTATCCTCCAGACTTGGTGAGCCAATATGGGGTCTAGACCATCCCTCTCTCTTTTTCCTTCTTGTTTTGCTTCAGTGTGGGTGTGGCAGGCCAGCCCTTTCCCCCAACCTGCAAGCTTAGTGTTGTCTTCTGTACCACATATTTCTACAGTGGGGGTTGGTTGACTCTGATTGGTGTTTTACCAATCAGAGTCAAACCAACCCCCACCGTGGCCCTATAGCCCACTTTGTTCATGTGTTACTTTATGTGGTTACATTTTCCTCGAGCTTTGCTACATCATGGTGTTGTCAACATGCATACTCCCAATTCTGTGGAGACATAACCTATACCCTTCCTCTGGGTGGGGTAGTGCCCTGCTACCCCAGTGCCAGCTTATCCTCCCCCAACTACCCCCACCTTTTCTTCCCTCCCTCTACTCCCTTTCCCCTTTCTTTGTGTTGGAATCACAGGTACATCCTTGGGCTTGGTCTATCCCCCACTTGACTCTCTGAACCTCAACCTATATAGTGTGAAATATGTGACTTTTCTTCTATATCTACTGTACGGATTATACTTATCTCCATGGACTCATGTTTTATTTGTCCTCTTGTGACTGGCTAAATTTATTTAGCATAATTTCCTCCAACTTTTTCCGTAAGGCGATGTGCTATATGCAATCATCAATGTTTTCAGTAACACATAGTACTCTTTTGTGTGTATGTGCTAGAGTTTTATAATCCACTTGACTATTGAGGGCAATTTAAATTGATGCAATTCTTTATGATTGTGAGTTTGCCGCAGTACACATTAGAGGGTAGACAACTGGTCGTGATATATTTCTTGTCTCTTCTGGGTCTATTTATCTCCTTTAAGCCCAGTAGAAGGATAGCTGTGTCATAAGGTAGGTCAGTTTTCATTTGCTTGAAATATCTCCAGGTCACTTTCCATAGAAGCAATATATATATATATCACCATCAGTAGTAGATGAGAGTCCCTATCTTGCCATATTCCCTCCAACATTTGTTGCTCTCTGATTTTCTGATTTGGGGTCTACTCAAGGTTATTAGGTGGTATCTCGTGATGATTTTAATTTTCATGTCTCTGATGGCTAATGGTCAGCAATAGTTTTTCATATGTCCATTGGCCACTCCTCCCTCATGAAATTTCTGTTCAACTCTTTTGCCCAATACCTCAGGGGGTTAACTGTTTTCTTCTTTTTGCAGTCTAGGAGGGTACTGGAGACTTTACTAATAAGCTCAAAAATTCTCTCCCAGTCTGTGGGTTCTCTTCTTACTCTATTAGTGAAGTATTTTGACACGCAGGAGTTTTATCCTTCGTGTACCCCATTAGTCAATTTCAGGCTCATCTGTGTGTGTACCCTTCCCTATTGCAGTTAGTCCCTGGACCAAGGTTCTTAGGTTTGTCCCAATTCTTTCACTGATGGACCTGATAGTTTAGAGTTCTACTTCTAGGTCTGTGATCCTCCTTGAGTTTGCTCTTGTAAATGGGGTGCTTTATTTTTCTACAACTGGATATCCATGCTTCCAGCACCACTTGTTAAAGAGGACATGCACCTCCCACTTGAAGTTTTTGGGGCCCTTGGTGGTGATATTTTCCAATTCTTTGAAGAAGGCTGTGGTATTTGAATCAGGATAGCACTAAACTTATATAGTACCTTCATTGACATCTTTACTATATTGAGTCTTCCAATCCACAAGCATGGGGAATTCTTCCATTTGATGAGGTTGCTTTTGGTTTCCTGTAGTAGGGACCTATAGTTTTCCTTGTATACATCTTTTGTGGTTTTGGTTAAATATATCCCAAGGTTTTTCGATTTGTTCTTGACTATTATGAAGGGTACTGCCTTCTTGATCTTCCAGGGTCTTGTCTGATGTATATGGAAAACCAATAGACTTCTGCTTCTTGATCTTGTATCCTGCCACATATCCATCTCCCTGTATTGCTGCCAGTATATCTATAGTGGATCTTTTGGGGTTTGCAATGTATAGAATCACGTTATCTGCAAATAGCGATAATTTAATCTCCCCATCTCACAGATTACCTTTAACATCTTGGTGCTGCCTTATGTTATTAACTAGGGCCTCCAGTATGATGTTGCATATAAGTAGGGCCCAGGATCATCCTTGTGTGGTATCTTTCATCAGTGGAATTGTTTTTGTCTTTTCTCTATTGAAAATTATGTTTACATTTCAAAGAACAGGTATTAACTTGAAGAATTTTCCTTCTACTCCTATCTTCTTGAGTGTCTTAATTCGGAAGGGGTGTTAAATGATGTCAAATGCTCTTTCTGTGTCTATTGGTATTTTCATATGCTTCTTATCCTTTTTCTTATCAATGGGGTGAACAATATTTATGGATTTTCAGATGATGTGTTATCCAGGCATTCCTGGAATGAATCCACTAGCCAATATTTTGTTAATGATTTTTGCATCTATGTTCATTATAGATATTGGTCTGTAGTTCTCTTTTCCTGTGGGTTCCTTGCCCTGTTTGGGTACAAAAGTTATCCTGGCTTCATAGAGCAAGTTGGGGTCACTGGCTTTACTGTACTTTGAAATAATTTGTGGAGCATTAGTGCCAACTCTTCCCCTGAATGCTTGGTAGAATTCTCCTGTGAAGTTGTCTGGTCCAGGAACTTTTTTCATTGGTAGTTTCTTGATAACTATATCGATTTCTTCTTTTGATATGGGTCTGTTGAAGTTCTTGACCTCTATCTGGGATAATCTATGAAGGGACTGTTTTTCCAAATAGGTGTCCATGTTTTCCACAGTGTTGGATTCATAAACTATAAATTTTCCTAGTGCTTTGTGATTATCTGTTTAATCTCCTTGGGGTATGTTGTGATTTTCCTGGATTCATCCCTCATCCTAGCTATTGATGATTGCTCCTTCCTTTCCTTGGTTAGGCTTGCCAGTAGTCTCTTGATTCTGCTGATCCTTTCAGTGTGTTGCACTGATTTTTTTTGCACTGTTCTCTGGTCTTCCCACTGGTTTAACTCTGCCCTGATTTTCATTATTTATTTTCTTTTGTTTTTAGGAGGGGTTGTTCTGTTGACTCCATTCTAGCTGCTGGAGGTTTTGTGATAGCATATAAATCATAAGTCTCTCTCCCTTTTTGATCTATGCATTAATTGCTATCAAACTTCTTCAAGGTCACTAGTATGATTCTCTGCCTCTTCTTATTTGTTGGTGAGGTCCATAGTCTTGTGTTTTGCTTCCATTACTGCATCCATTCATTCTTGTGTTTCCCTTTAGTACATGGACTTCATTCTCTCTATCATAGACTTTATCCATTCTATCATGGACTTCATCTCCTCTATCATTGCATCCCTATTCTGCCTTACTTCTTTCATATCATGTGTCGCTCTAAGCAGCATTCTGATTTTTTTTTTTTTTTTTGAGGCAGATCAATGTCTGATTCTTCTATTAGTGCTGTTAGGTTTACAACTTCTTCCACTGTCATGCTTTGTTTTCTTGTTTTCTTTTTTTTGGGGGGGAGGGGGGTATCACTGCTCTCCGGCAGTGGGAATAGGAGGCCCAGCCCCACTGCTGGAATTGAACCTCCATCCCAGTGGGCCGCAGTCCCGCGCACAACCACTACGCCACCGGAGCTCAGCCCTCTTGTTTTCTTATTGAGGATGTTGAAGTATGTTGCTGCTTGCCTGTACACCTTGGAGTTGGGTGCCATGTTTCTGGACAACATCTTGATTCCTCTCTCCCCCCTGCATTTTTATATTTCTTCAAGTTGAGATAAAATCTAAATATCAAAGGACCTCATGGAGAGCTACAAATCAGTGGAGTTGGTGTTGCCATGGGTCTGAAAGGCATGAGTACATCTTTAAAACTAACACAGATCATTTCTGAAAACCAGTCAATAAAACCCCTCTTGATCACAAGTTTGATTTGCAACTGCTTGTGAAGATGGCACAGAACCAGGCAGGGTTTTGTTCCTTTGTGCATCAGGACCCCATGAGTCAGGGGTGACTTGAGAGTAGTAAGCAGTAAATACAATAACTTCAAAATAAGAGTTTTGTTTACCTTACAGGCCTGCCACTGTTTAACCTCTACAGAAGTAACTCTATGTCTCATGTTTTTAATCTGTAGATGAGAAGCATGATATTCATTCTATAAATTTACTGGAGAGGAAGATTAACTCACAATAAGTGAACCCAAAACTGAGTAAACATACTAATAAAATTTCAACAAGCAGTAGTTATTACCAAGTCTGTTTTTCTTTTACCTGTCCTACTTTGTTCTTTCTTTTCTCTTCTTCTTCCTTTCTCTTTACATAGCTAAGTTATAGGGGGTCTATACTTATCAGAAACAATTAAGGTAACACATAGTTCTTGCCCCGATAACCTTCTGCTTAGAGACACAGCTAGCAATTATTCCAGACTTTTATCAGATTCTCTACAATAGAATGTCATTTGCAAACTTACAAAAAACAATGTATGAGTATTTCAAGATGCCATCTTTTATTAAGTCAATTGAATATGCCTTCTACTGGTAGTTGTTTTTCTTAAATAATTTCCTTATAATGTGATGCATGTGCAAATCCTTAGGATATCCAAATAAGAGAATAATGCTAATACTTTGGGGTGGGAGGAATAGGGGAATTAAATGACAGTAAATGAACCTAAAACAAATTCAGTGCATAGTGAGAACCAGTTGGGTAAAAAAAAACAATGTGCAGTAGATACTCTTTTAAAACTCTTTTATCCTTATCTCAAAGTACCTAGTGAAAAGTGTCATTAAAACCACATTTAGCTAAAGTTTGGTTGAAGACTATTCAACCATTTTTGCAGCAATACATTGGTAGAGAGTTGCTAGAAATTCAAACTGAATTGAGAGCAAGATGTAGCAAAGGGGTTATTACACTGTCAATTCATGAATTGTAACTGAAAACAGAATGTCAGAAATGTATTTATTTGTATTTCACTGTCTATGTCAAAATGATTGACTGTGTGGATCTTAAACACTATTGGAAGCATAGAACAGAATGGAAACTCTAGAAAACTTCATTGTGCTCATGTAGCTCATACACATGGAAAAAGAGACAGTCATTCAAACAGAACAAGAGAAGTTATAGAGTTGTTAAAAAATAAGAGTGGGCATCAGAGTTGTATCTTTTTGCCATGCTTATTCAATTGTTATGCTGAGCAGAGACTTTGAGAATTTGGATCATATGCATCAAGAGAAGTGGAAGAATTACTAATAACCTGGGATATGCAGAAGACACACCTTGTTTTCTGAAAGTGAGAAGGACTTGAAGCACTTGCTTATAGCTTGCAGCTTCAGTATAGATTATAATTCAATGTAAAGACCAAAACCCTCACAACACCATCACAAAATGAGAAAGGTTGAAATTGTCAATATTTCATCTTGATTAGAACCACAATCTATGTTTATGAAAACAAGAGTCACAAAAACAAATGATGTACTATAGTAGGGAAATCTGTTGTACAAGACCTCTTAAAAGTATTAAGGAATATCTTTGTTGAAGAATGCCTTTGAGCATTAAGGTGTTTGTGTCAAGCCAAAGTACTTCCAATGGGTTTTTATGCGTGTGAAAGTATGGCAATAAATAAGGAAGACTGAAGTAGAATTGACACATTTGAATTACAGGCTGACAACATTGAAAATACCATTGATTGCCAAAAGAACAAATAAATCTATTTGGGAGAAGTACATCCGAAATGATCCTTGAAAGTGAGGATTTTGAAACTTAGTCTCACATATTTTGGACATGCAATCAGGAGAGAATAGTCCCTAGAGAAAGACATCATCCTTGATAAAGTATGTAATCTGCAAAATAAAGGAAAGATATTGACTAGATGGTGTGACATAGTGGCTCCAACAGAGGGTTCTGACATTTGGAAATAATTATGAAAATGATGCAGGACCACTGACTGTTTCATTCTGTTGTGCATAGGACCACTGACTGGATGGCTCATAACAACAATAACAATAATAAATTAGATTTCATTTTTCTCAGTTTAATTTTTTAGATTTTTATTATTTTAGTTTTTATTGTCAATAATTTGATACTCATGGATTTTAAGAACAAAAATGGTTCAGAAAATAATTAGATATCTTTAAACAAATTCACCTGTTGCTCATATTTTGTAGCATTTCAAGAGTATTAGACATATGTGTATACATATTAAAATGAACAATAATGCAGTACCTTCTCTGCACCATTTGAAAGGAAGTTGCAAGCATCATATCTCTTTATCCCTAGGTACTTTAGTGCTGAATAGACAATCAGAGAAGGTAGAGTATATGAAAAAGAAGACAGTATCAGGATTGGAGGAATACTTATTAACAAGCTGCAGTATGCAGATGACACACACTTGCTTGCTGAAAGTGAAGTGGACTTGAGACACTCATTTGCTGATGATAATCAAGGATTGCAACCTTCGGTTTAGATTACAAATCAATGTAAAGAAACGCAAAATCTTCACAACTGAACATAGGTAACACCATGATAAATGGGGAAAAGATTGAAATCTTATTTGGATGCATGATCAGTGCTGATGGATGCAGCAGAGAAAGATGAAGAGATCAAATGACTCACTGCACTGGGTAAGTCTACTACACAGACTTGGCTATTCTATGGGAAAGCAAGAGTGTTGCTTTGAGGACTAAGATGTACCACGGTGTTTTCAATTGACTTATATGTATGTGAAAGTTGGACATTGAATAAAGAAGACTGAAAAAGAACCAATGAGTTTATATTATGGTGCTGACAAAGAATATTGAAAGTACCATGCACTACCAAACAAACAAACAGATACATCTTAGAAGTGCAGCCAGAATGCTTGTTAGAGGCAAAAATGGAGACACTTCATCTCACATGAAGTCTTCAGAAATTTTGTTAGGAGAGACCAGTCTCTGGAAAAGAACATCATGCTTTGTAAAGTAGAGAGACAGCTGGATTGACACCACATCTCCAACAATGGGTTCAAACACAAGAAGACGGAGACTTGTGAAGATGGCACAGGACTGGGTGGTGATTTGTTTTGCTGTGCAGGAGGTTGCTGTGAGTCAGAAGCAACTTGACAACTGTAGTCCGTACTTCCTAAGAATAAGGTAATGTTATTACATGATCACAATACAGTTATAAACTATACCTAATTATATAATTGATTCATTTATCTACTGTATTCGAATTTTCTCAACTGGTCCAATAATATCTTCCATTGTATTTTTTTCCTGTCCAGTACAGGATCTAGTCTAGTATTTAATATTTGCTTAATTATATATCTTCTGTTTCTTTTAACATGGGACATATCTTTATAATTTTTATGGCAATTTGTTGGAGTTTTTTCTCTCACCATAAGTCTCATAAACTCAAGCTGCAGTTTGGAAAACAATTACCTCCCAATTTATCCTTAACTTGAAAATAATTTAACAGTTATTCTCAAATGCTATTTGAATTGTGATTTCATTTCTGGATGCAATTCCTTTAAATTTTAACCATTTTTGAACTAGAAAAAAATTGAATTGAAAACTTCTCAATTATACTACTTTGTGTTGCAGAGATGAGAATAAAAATACAATTATATGGTGCAGTGAAGTGAAATTACTTAGAATTACTCTTCTATCCATAAACTATGTAACTCCCACTAAATAACTAAGCAGGAGCATATAAATAGTTTATGTGGGGATAATATGATAGTGTGGGTCACTTTTCTCATTCTGGTTTAAAGTGGCTATTTCAGAAGCAATATTGGACATTCTCATAAGCACCAAGAATAAAGAGTTAAGAAAGGCAAGCACACCCCACATTCCTATGTGGATAAGTGGAAGGGGTGGCATAAACCATGCAACAGAGTGACAGGTTTCCAAATCCATAAAATGAGTGGAAAGTTGAATGCCTTCAGGCAGGAAGCTGATCTGTAGGGTGGGCATGGTTGGGCAAGTATCATTGCTAAGTTTTATTTTCCAACCACTTGTCTGTCATTTTGTTATTCTGTAGTGCCTACTCTGCTACTGTGATGCTGAAGGCTATTATGTGTTTTAGGTGCCATCAAATCAGTTCCAATGCACAGCAACTGTACACACAACACATTGTGGCATCCTCACAATTCTTCCGATGCTTGAGCCCATTGTTGCAGTCACTGAAGGATCTGTTACTAGTAGTTCAAATACCGCCAAGGACAGCTCAGCTAAACAGATTTCAACAGAGCGTCCAGATGAGGAACAGACTATGAAGGAAAAACAGACTGTCCACTTTAAGACAACTTCACCTCTAAAAGTCTTATAGAGATATAAACACTCTCCCCTTGGGTGGGTTAGTGTCCTTTTCTCCTGTCTACCCATGCCTTTTTATTTCTTGATCTTTTTTGTCTCTCTTTTTTTTTAATATCTCCACACGGAAAGAGAAACTAGATTTAAACCCAGTGCCCCAAGACAAGAACACACAGACATGAAGCAGGGAACCAATCGAGAAGCCTGAGGGGCCGGCCCCATTACCAACTACGTAGACAGCATCCCTCTCTTCCTCCCCCTCCAGAATTCACTTCAGAGGACAGCACTGTAGCTACAGCTCACGGAGAGGGGCGTGTCTTATCAGAGCACACTTGAGTCAACAAGGGGACAGGGGAAAAAAGAATGTATTCTCTTAAAATAATCAGAGCAAGTATTCTTTTTGAAGAATCTCTATAGTAAATGTGTTAGCCCATGTACACTCAAGAAACAAATTTATAAACATTCATATGTATACAAGGGAGAGGTTTATATATAAGAGGAATGGAACATTAAGGAAAGCACCCTAACCCAATCCAGTCCAAACCCACAAACCCATATTACCCTATATGCCTGATACAGGCTATAAAGTCTTCTTCAGATTCACAAGGTGCATGCAGTGATGACAGTATACTCACCGACCAGTGGGTGCAGAGTGTTGTACATCCATGGTGGTAGAAGCATCTCAGTGCCGCCAGGGTCCTCTTTGTAGTTTCTGGAGCATCTCAGCACTGGCAGGAGTATCTATTTGGCTTTTCTAGCTTCAAAGGTCTGCTGACATCAGGGTAAGCTCATGTGACTTCTCCTCTGGCTCCTCCAGTTTCCAGGACTCAGGGTCTGTCAGCATGCCACGATGCTGTCTTGTCAGTAGAGCGTTTCCAAGGGACTGAACTGAACCTCCAAGAGGAAATATGTCTGGATTTCCCAGAATTCTCAAGAGAAAACCATGCCCACACCAAGGACTCATTGGTTATCTCCAGATTAACAGATTAGGCTCCATCCCGACACTTCTAAACCTGAAATTGGCACAAGAATACATGACTGCCACCTTAAAGACAAAGAGGAAATTCAATAAATAGATCAAAGATGTTGAGATTTCAGTAGCATCATCTTTTGCATTCTAGGTACTAATGAAAGAATATCAATAGCAAGAATGGGTATCTTTAGGGATGATCTTGCTCCAGGTAAGCTTTCTACCCAGAAATCTAAAGCATTGGTTCTCTTCTCTCACATCCAAACACTTTCACTGCTCCCCATGTATATAGATTTGCAGAGATGCATTCAGATCTCTATACCCATCCATCCTGCATCCAATGACATATGCTCACTAATGCTGGAAACAGTGTTCTCTGAGGGAGCAATTGTCTCTTTTTTAATATAATTTTATTGGGAGCTCTTATAGCTCTTATAATAATCCATATATCAGTTGCATCAAGAGCATGTGTACATATGTTGCCATCATCATTTTCAAAATATTTTTCTACTGAGCCCTTAATATTAGCTCCCTTTTTTAGCCTCCCCCCACACCCTCCCATCCTTGTGAACCCTTGAAATATAAATTATTTTTATTTCCATATCTTACACTGTCCACTGTCCCCCTTCACCCATCTTTCTGTTGTTTGTTCTCCTTGGGGCTGGGCGTGGTTATATATTGATCATTCCAATCAGTTCCCCTTTTCTATCCCTTCTTTCTCCACCTACTCCCTATGGTATCACTACTCCCATTACTGAGGGGTTTATCTGATCTAGAATTCTCTGTGTTGAGAGCTATTATCTGTACCAGTGTACATGCTGTGGTCTAACCAGATCCGTAAGGCAAAACTTGGGGAAGGAAGCTTTAACGAACTAGCTAAATGTTGTGTGTTTCGTTGGTGCTATACTGTATCCTGCCTTGTCCCTTCCTTGTGACCCTTCTGTGAGGTGATGTCAATTTTCTACAGATGCATTTTGGGTCTCCTCTCCAACCCCCTCTTTTGCATTGATCTGATTGTTCATTTTGGGTTTTCTGATGTCTGATACCTGATCCTATCGACAACTTATGATCACACAAGCTGTTGTGCTTCTTCCATGTAGGTTTTGTTGCTTCCCTGATAGATGGCCAATGGCCTAACTTGAAACCCTTAAAAACCCAGAAGTCATATCTTTTAAGTAGCCGGGTGCCATCAGCTTTCTTTACTACATTTGCTTATAGATTCATTTTGTCTTCAGCAATCATGTGGGGAAGGTGAACATCACAGAATGCCAATTTATTAGAACAAAGTGTTCTTACAATGAGAGAGGACATAAATAGAGGCCCATTGTCTGTCTGCTAACTTAATCTTAATATCTAAATATATGTACATATCTCTATTGTTATATATTAATATATTTACATGTATGCAAGTCTATATTTATCACTCCACAAATGTCATAGGTCTCTTAGTTCTTGCCTTTATTTCCTTTTACTTTCCTCCTGTCCTACTATCATGTTTGACCTTCATTTGGCTTGCTGTAATTTGTCTTGGCTACATTGCATTTGATCAGAACCCACCAAGCATTCTATGCCTCACCCCCCACCATTGATTTTAGATCTCTTGCTGTTCCCTTGTCCCTGGGTTTCTTGGCTCCCTGCTCCATTTCCCCTACCTCCCTCTCTCCTCTGTCCCGCTGGAATCATAGGACCCATTGTTTTTTCTTCAGGATTGTAAACAATCCTGTCTATTTTATATACAGACATGAAAAAAAGAGCCTATAAATAGTTCCAGCTCTGTCTATTGACCTTTACAAATGTTTTCTAATCTGATATGTTAAGATGTCAAATTCTGCCCCCTGAGTTTGAAATCTATTTTCAGAATTTCTTGGGGACTTGTTGCTTCTCTCTCCTTGCTGCTCTGTTGTGTTTCACGCTTGTGTGTGGGCATCAGCCTGGGCACAGTTTCTGCACTACATCTTCATTGCTGTCCTACCATAGCCCTGTAGGTAACTGAGGGGAAGTTCTTCAAGTCTTATGGTGGGGACAGCCCAATGGTCCTCTCTGTGCATTGGCTGCTTGGAGTAGGAATTCCATCCTTGAGGATTAGTGAACCAGAATCTCTCTCTCTCTCTCTCTCTCTCCACCCATATAATCCGGGTAGATCTATCACTCTACCAGGCTTTTATCTTCAATGCTTTCCTCTTTTGGGGAGGGGGTCAGTGTAGTTGGGAATTGGGGCTGGCCCCACAATCCTCTCTGTTAGTTCACTGCTTTCTACTGGTATGTTGCCCGCCTAGCTTGACACACCAGGATGAGGTTTCATCTCTCTTTCCCTTTCCTGTGGAGACATAAGCAATACCCTCCCTATGGGTATTAGGGGGGAATTATTCCTTAAAGAAGATTAGCCTAATTGTTCTATGTAACTTCTTGAACAAAGGCCAATGAAACCCAGCTGATGGGTTCTACACACGACTGCAAACCTAAATGAAACAGAAAAAAACAACAATAATAAACAAGTAAAATAAAACAACCCTACTCAAATTTTAATCTATAGTGTTGCACCAAAAGCAATATTATTACATGACTTAAGTTTTTTGGCTGTACTGACTACACAAAGGAAGGAAAGAAATGCTATCTCTGCAGTAATGTCTGGTTGGGTGAATCTTAGGAGGCTTAGCAGTTTGAACTGACTTTTCAGTTAGCAGTTTAGTGCTTAACTACTGAGCCACCACAGCTACTTAGTAACAGCAAGCAATTAAATTCTAACCAGTATTATTAAATACTAACTAGTGTCACAAAAGCCCTGGTGCTTTTGGCCCTGCTAGCCAATAGATCAGCAGGTCAAAACCACGTGCTGCTCTGTGAGAGGGAGATGAGGGTTTCTGCTTCAGCAAATAGTGACAGTCTCTAGACATGTATGATTTTCTTCTCTCAGCAATGTTTTCTATTTTATACTATTGGCTAAATTAATTACACTATTAATGAAATCACCTTATGGTCCATGGAGATGATGTATAATGTTCTCTACTATATAATATTATATAGATATGATATAATGATGTCTCTAAAACGAACCAGAGACATATATACCTAGACATATGAATGGCTTGGGGGCTTCCACTTCATTGTAGCTATAATCTCAGAATAATTAGTCACACTATGTGGGATAAAGACCATGCTTTCTACTCTGGTAAAGACTTAAAAGTCTCACAAATGCCCATGGTCAATTCTACCTACGTCATCATAGAGAGTCAAGATGAGTTAGCACCAACTCAGTGATGGTGATTTTTTTTATATTGAGTTCTAATCCAGACTGAAGGCTGTAATCCTTGATCTTCATCAGTAATTTCTTCAAGTCTTCCTCACCTTCAGCAACCAAGATTGTGCCATCTACAGGTAGGAGGTTGTCAATAAGCCTTTCTCCGATCCTGCTGCTGAATTCTTCTTCATATTTTCCAGGTTCTCTGTATATTTTCCCAATGGATCGCAGTGGGGTTTCAAAATCCACTTGCAGAGTCCCCACATGGATTAAGCTTCCAGTGAGTCCCTTCTGATCATAGTTCAAGGATGTGCAGAGACTAGTTAACAGACAGAATCCATTTTAAAGTTGATTTTGAAAGGTGTAGCTAGGTTAAACTGCACTCCTAATCATTTATTCTCCTTTTTGATCCAATTAACGGTTCCCATTTTAAATATTTTCTTTGAGGTTTTCCTGTTTTGTTTAGTCACTGCTGTCTGTTTCTTGTTTTTGTTTTGTATGTTTTCTGTATAGGAAATCCGGGCTAGATAAGTCTACAGTGAGTGTATCTGGATTAAAAATTGCTTAGGTGTAAGGCAGGAGAGACTGGGCAGGGGGTAGTGAGGAGCTAACAAGAATCAGTGTGAGAAAGATAATGTTCTGAAATTGATTGTGGTGATGATTTAATAACTTTTCTTAATATGATCGAACTAGTAAATTATATAATATGTGAATTGTATGTCAGTAAGTTTATTAAAAACTGAAAAATAAATAAACACAGAGCTAGACTAAGCCATAGGAAAACCTAGCAAACTAAAAAAGAGATAGAGTCTCAGAAAGCTACAGGGTGGTTCTACATTTTACTAGAGGGTTGCTGTGTGTCAGCATCAGCTTGATGGCAGTGAGTTTTTGAGAGCTAGTATCTATACTCTTTTATGAATTTGGATGTAAAACCTTCCTGTGTCCTCGCAACAACCTGATCACTTGTCTAATGCGTTTCTCTTTAGTATCTCATTTCTTTTTTTTTTCACAAGGAAACCTATGCACAGAGATGTTGAGTAACTTCATCAAACTCACATGCCAAGAGATTTTACTGTTTCTCATATTTTGAATAAAAGTGAAATATAAACATAATTCCTAGCCTGTCTGATCAAAAAATATATAGGGAGCAAAAGAACCCATATGAAAAGGAAAGACAACAGACCCTTTTAAAGAAATTTTATTTAGAAATTGGCTGTAATTTTCCTGTACACACAATTTTGTTTTGCTATTTTGAGACCTGATGGGCATGAATGAGGTGAAGGTTAAACAACTTTAAGAGTGCATGGAATTCTGATCCCACACATGGAAGACAGCAATTTGACTCCTGACCAAGACACCTCATGCACAGCTACCACCTGTCCTTCAGTGGCGACATGCATGTGATGATGCTGCTGAACAGATTCCAGGGGAGCCTCTAGACTAAAATACACTAGTCTATTTATGCAAGCCCTTTGGAACATTACGATCTAATCTGCAACCAAGCACAACAATCAGGCAGTGTTTTATTCTGTTGGGTGTGGAGACTTCCTGAATTGGGAAGTACTTAAGGAAGCAGGAACTGGGTGAGATCTTCACATGACAGGAGCAAACTGATATGCCTATTCTTAGCTTTATTGCAAAGTATTGATCCAAGTGAATCAGATCCCAGATACAAGTATAACAGTTGAATTGTTGACTGTCTTCACTTTTCCCTTTAATTACAATGCCACGCTTAACTAAAACTCTAACACTTCTAATAGTGTTGGAATGGGAGAAGACTGAAAGATGTAGAATTTGTATTGTTCTGAAGTTCTTATTTATTGCATTCAATATTTTCTGGTAATGTCTTGCTGCTTTTCTTCACAATTTTTGATGTTTGCAATTTGTAAAATGAAAATTTTCTAATTCAGAGTTTTCTTAATTAGAAACTAATTGTGGTTTATTAAAAACTGCTAGCATAATAAACACAGAGCTAAACATTGATTGGTGTCTAAATGGAGACTTAAAAGTTGTAGCTTATAGTCACATGTACTCACAGGCACATGCTTTGTTGTTTATTTTTATAGCTGCTTTCACCCTCCTTTCAAAACTTTAATCATTATGTCAATGTCAGAGATTTTTGCATGAAAATCTAGATTTCTCTTTTTTGATTTACAAAACCAGATTGTGAAAACAGTGGGGTATCATTTCCCATGAAAACAATCTGATTGAATTGAATGTTGGCTGTAACCACATCTAAAATTCTATTTTATATTAAAAGCACAATATTGGTGTAGGGCTGAATGTAGGTAATAGAAACGGCTATCACAACTATCTGGTGTAATTTATCTGGGCAGTAAGCTATGGGAATGAATAAGTTTTCCAAGCAGAAGGAATATGAATAGCAAAGGAAAAGTAGTGAGAACAATACTTTAGAATGTGTTCTCACTTAAGGACAAGGACAAGAAAATTCAAGGAGATACATAAATAATTGTGATATGCAGACCAGAGTTTATTTTATTTTTCATGCAGATTGATGAAGAATCCATTCTCTCCTCTATGAAACCAGTACCAGTTGCCATTAAGTTCATTTGAATTCATGACAGCACCATGTGTGTCAAAGAACTGTGTCACATAGCATATTCAGGGCTCATTTGACAGATGTAGATTGCCAGGCCTTTCTTCCACAATGTTCTTGAGTGGACTTGAGGAAGTGGAATGTGCAATCATTTGTACAATTCCAGGACTCTGTCTCCTGGAGCTCAAATCAAATCGAACACACTGCCTTTAAGTCTATTCTTACTCATGCCAGTCCTATGGGACAGGGAAAAATTTCCCCTGGACCTTTTCAGGACTATGACTCTTTACCAGAGTAGAAACCCTTTTCTTTCTCCTGCAGACCGACTGGTGCTTTAGAATTTCTGACCTTGTGGTTAGTATCCCAGCATGTAACTCACCACCACCACCAAGATTCCTGTCCTACAAAGAAGACTAAAACTTAGAGTGTAGTGGTAACTACTAGGGGAATAGTTTGAAACAACCAACTACTCCAAGGGAGAAAGACAAGGCTTTCTACAGCCATAAAAAATTACGGTTTTGGAAACCCACAAGGACAATCTACCCTGTCCTTCAATGCCTCTATGAGTCAGAATGGACATGAGATCAATGCATTATTTTTTTTCAGTGAAGTTTGGAGAAGAAGTAAATAAACTGATAATGCATTTAGGACTTTTAAACAATTCTGGACATATAGCTGCTCTATGAATATTAACTATTACCAGCAGGCTTTCATGAGAATCAAAATAAATACCTTGGGCATTCTATTATCTGGCTTAAACCACTATAGGTAAGTATTGTTTATAAATTTGCCACTTTGGATCCTGAAGGCTGACAAGTACTTAATTTAATAATGCAATCAAATAAGGTTATTTGGCAACATAAGATTACTTTGAACTATTTACGCATAATGTATGCTGTTGAACTCAGTCTTTCTCCACTTTACTATTTTGCCCCACTTATTACCCAGAATAATCAGAAAAACATATATGCTAAGATAGTGAAAAACTTTGCTCTGTGTTATATAATTCATCTCTTGTAACCATGCTGCCCTATATGAAAGATAGCTTTCTTCAGCAAATAATGGTCTATTAACTCTGGAAGCCATATTAACATGACTTGATAAACAATGGAAAATTCTGAGGACCTGATTGAGTAAATACTGCAATCTGTGGGATTCTACACCACAGGATGACAGCAGTAAATAAGGAAGGAATGCTCTGTAGTTTTATTTAAAGTTCAAGGAAGAGAGGGAATTAAAAATCCTTCCACAGTTTCTTTGCTCAAGTCCTAGAAAATGGAAAAACATTTTTAAGTAATATATCAGAAAAGTAAAACTACCTATTATGTCCTATTGTTGTATAAGAAAGATTTAAAGTAAATAAAAGGAATTTTGAGTTAAAAAGTCTAAACTGGAATCTGATCACACACTTAACGTCATAAGAATAATTAAAAATTATAAGATTGTCAAGCACATAATCTGAAGTTGAAAGGAGGGATTAGTATCAGAGCCTAAAGTCTAATAATTTGGTTTGCAGAAGGTTGTGGGTGATAGTAGGAGTACCCAATTCATAGGAAGTAAACCTCCAGTGAACTCCTACCCATAATTGAGGGATAGGAGGAAAGTTGTCACTAAATAGAGTGCATTGGTAAGTTGAGGATAGAAGCTCAAAGGCATACTCTGATTGAACAGTTAAAACTTCTCAGCAGATTTTTCCCCTTAAGAAGCATGTTGACCTGATGTGCTTTCCAAAATCTTACGTGTTGAGGGGTCACATTGCTTTGTTTGTTTAGATTGGCCATATGAGGGGGTTTATCAAGAGTGTTATGTCTTTAGGGTTCACCCTCTTGAAGTCTCACTGTATATTTTTTTCATTTTGAGGGGTATGAAAACCAGGACCATTGAACTTGTAGAATCAGGAAGTGAAGCAAGGCTTTTGAGGACAGAGAGACACTGAGTTGGTGGCAGGGTGAGTGGTTGATGAGGCCAAAGGGTCCATATAGAAAAAGAATGTTTGGAAGCTAGTTGTGTTAGCAAATGTACAATTCTGTTAGACATGATTCAACATAAAAATAATTTGATATATGTCTTAATCCCAATTAATAAATATAATAATAATATGAATATCAAATAGTAATAGCATATTTCTTTTAGTCAAAACTCTGTCCAAATTCATCATTGCTCTTTTTTAAGAAGAGGGAACTACTGTATCGAATATAAACATTTTGAACAATCCTTTGACATCTTCTCTTTAGCTTTTGCGTCTTTTCCACCATTCCATTTGCTTTACTCATCCTACAAAAGAAAGTATCAGCAATTCTCTTGACATTCACTCTTCTCTTTTTTTCTGATCTTTTTTATTTGCTTCTATGTTTCTCAATATTATTAATGTGAATTAGGTGCAAGCTCACAAAGCAAATCAGTTTTGAGTTGGACATCTCATTTGTATTTTCTACTTTTCTGTCCTTTCAGTCACCTTTTTCTTTCTTTCTCTAGTAAGATGTCCTTGATGTCATCCAACAACTCACCTCATCTTCAGTCACTAGTGCTCAGTTTGTGAAATCTGTTAACAAGATGGCCTCTAAATTCAGAATGTTCTCAAGGTCATATTTGGGCTCTCATGAATCTGCTTAATTTTCTTCAGCTTCAACTAGAATTTGCATATGAACAACTGAACTGCTCATCAATTGGCCCCTGGTCTTGTCCTGAATGATGACAATGAATTTCTTCCTCTCTCCCTTTCACAGATGTAGTCAATCTACATCTGTGGAATTACAACCAAAATATGCCTTGAAAGCATTTCAACATGGACTTTGAACACATGGACAAGAGTGGCCAATCCTGGAGAAAGACATTATTTTTGGTCGAGGGTTCACAAAAAGAGGAAGGTCCTTAACAAGATGGAAAATTAAATAACATGATGTCATGCATTGGACAAATCTATTGCAAAGGATTTCTTTGTAGTGCTCACCTTGAGGAATGAAATGTACCCAAAGTAAACCGAAATATTTATAATTGCCTCATGAGCATATGAAAGCTGAGCTGTGAATAAGGAAAACCAAACAGCTCAGGTCTTTTAAGGGTAGTGTGAGTAAAGAAAATTAAGTTTAACCTTGACTGCCAGAAGAAAGAAACAATCTACTTTGGAATTATAGTCAGGACACTTTATGGAAGCATTTTAACATGTCTTTTGGACACATTTTCAGAAGTGACCAATCCCTTGAGAAAGATCTCCCATTTGGTAGGAAGTCCCTCAACGAGATGGTTTCATAGTGACTGCAACAATGGACAATCACAGCGATGACTGTAGAGGTGCCAAAAGAGCAAGGTCACTGTGAGTGGGGAAAAATTTATACTTCCCAACATTAACAGGGACTAGCATTTTGGTTTTTTGGGGGGATGGGGGGGGAAGCATCATTACCTCTGGTGGTCTTGGGTGCTGCCCAGTGCTGCTTCAGAAAACCACTGCTGGATTTGAACTGCCAAGCCCACGGCTCACAGTCCCACACTCAACTTATGCCACTGGGGCTCAGCCCCAGGGACTAACATTTTAAAGGTTTCTGATATTGATATTTTATGGGAAAAAGAAAGGAAAAGTTTGACATCTGCATTGGAGATAGACATGTAATGTTAAGCAAGCTCTAAAATGGACAGATTTGGAAGAGAACTAATTGCTAATAAATAATTTTATGTCCTTCTTTTCTTCTCCAGGAACCCCTGGGTATTACGAAGGGCTAGTACACTTGAAAGATCATAACCATTTAAAGTTTCAGATCTGTTCCAGGCTCTTCAAAAAAATGTCCTGGTGACTTACTGAAAAATTGACCAGTAAAAACCTATGGAGCAAAAAAAAAGCCTTTGGAGCAGCGCAATGCTGCTCAGACGCACATGGGATACAATGGTAAATGGTTGGTTTGATCAATGGACTCATTTTCCTTTTCTCCATGGTAGTTATGTCAAATGATGAGAGATCATGGAAATATATGTGGGTGCAGATCCTTACAGTTTGTGCATTGGAAAGTTAAAAACTGTATTTATGGGGAAGATTAAAAAAACAACAAAAAAACCTCTACATCCTCTGGAGTTATTAATGAAACCCCCAAGATACTTCAAAGAGGTTTCTTCTCAGATAATTTCTATAGTTGTGTAAAGCTAATTTTGACTTGATCTAATCTGAATATAAATATTCTGTTACTGTGAAATGTCATTTTACTTACTTTTATCTATTAGTATAAAGAGGGAGAGAAAACCCTATAATCAACTGAAGAACACTATCAGGATATGATTGCTAAATGACACCCCTCAAAATTTTCCATTTCCCAACACATCATTACATTAAACAGCATTTTAGGTAATTGTCAGATACATGGAAATCCTCTCAAGATCTCCTTGCAAAATTGACATCAAAACACTACCTGTGGTCAATCCGCTCCACCCCATCATCTTCCAACATAATTATGTGGAGCTTGTCAGAGAGCCAGGAAAGAGGAAATGTATTCATCTATGACCCTGGAAATGTGTTGGTTTATGCAAAGCATTTTATTTTTCTTACTAGCACTAGTGGTATAGTGGGTTACACATTGGCCTGCTTAATGCAATGTCACTAGTTTAAAACCACCAGTTCCTCTTCTCTTTAAGGGAAAGATGAAAATTTCTACTTCCAGAAAGAGCTGTTCTTACAGTCTCAGACCCATCACCTGATGGATCTTATCAGGTCACTTTGAGTTGAAATCAGCTTAATAGCAGTGAGGTTTGGTTTTTTTAAGACTAAGGCACTAATTGGAAAATACTAGATTTTTTCAGAACAAGGAAGAATGGTAACATAATCTGGGGGAGAAGAAGAAATTGGTCGCACTGCATGCCAGGCCTATTTTATTCATGGAGAGAAATATCAACGGTTACCTAATTTGAACAACTACCAGAAAAAGGAAGTTATCTCCCCCTCTCAAAAAAAAAAATCACAGGGTTTTCTTACTATCTGCTGTATTCACTAAGGACATCAATCAGGAAGAAAGCCAGATGATAGTAATTTGTCATCAAGTCATCTATTAGTGACTTTATGTATAACAGAAGACGAGGTTGCCCAGTATTGCAAAATCTTTATGATTACTCTTTTTGGGACCATGTTGTTGTTTTAGGTGCCATCAAATCAGCTATGACCTAATCTGGTGTCAATTAGAGGGTTAAGAGTGTAAGGGTGGAGTCTAGCCTGTAAATCTGGAAGTAGCCAATGAGACCTCTGTGTGGGCACAGCCTCCTCTTCTGAGAATTCTGGAAAATCCAGTATTTTCCTCCTTTGAGGCAGAAGACACCTCCCTTCTCTCTGCTCACTTCCTTGGGAAATTTCTACTAACAAAGATCGCTGTCTGAGAGACTCCACTAACAGGCTGGCTCTCTGTGAGACATCTCTGAGGAGAAGCCACAGGGTCTACCCTGATGCAGCCTGAAACCTGGATCTACAGACTCTTGCCAGCACTGAGATCCTTACAACACCACTGGGTCCAAAGACTTTCTACCCACTGGCTTGTGATCATTCTACATTTGGCATCACTGTATATGTTTTGTGAGTCTGAAAAGGAATTTATCGATTTAGACATGTGGGCTAATATTGGACTTATGACTGGACTGGACTGGGTTGAGATGTTTTCTTACTGTACAATTACCCTTTGTATAAAACTCTCTTATATACATATGCCTATTTATGAATTTGTTTCTCATCTACCCGGACTAACACACAGCACAAAACATTGTATGTTCCTGTGCCATCTTTCTTTGGAAAGGGTACAAAGATGGGTATCTTCTAATCAGTCGGCCAAGTAACTGTCTTCTGATTTTCCTTCAATAGATGATTGAGTTCTTCCAGTGCATCTTCAGCTTTTTTAAACATTTCAATTGGTAGCTCGTCACTTCCTGGAGCCTTGTTTTTGACTACTGCCTTCAGTGCAGTCTGCACTTCTTCCTGCAGCACCACTGGTCCTTGCTCATCTCCCACCTCTTGAAATGGTAGATTTTCAACTAGTTCTTTTCATTAAAGTGATTCTGTGTATTCTTTCCATGTTAGTATCAATCTATCTCATTCAGAATTTCTCTCATTGACCAAATACGATATCTTTTTCTAGTATTTGAGTCTTCCTGATCACTTGTTCAAATTGAGCAAGTTAAAAGCTTATCATCCTCATGTCAGATATTCTGTTTGTGTTCCTTGTAAAATGGATGTTTGTTCTTTTGACAGGCCATGGTGTATTCAACATGCTTTGCCAACCCCTTAGTTAGAACGCATTGATTCTGAAGTTGTCTACACAGGGCCAAATGCTTCTTCTGAGACTCCACTTGGCCAGGAGCTATCACTAGGATAGTAGATCTAGTCTGTGACTGAAGAAATTTACTTTATGATATGCACATCAAATGGAAGTCTTTGTGCACATTTATGAACTCCTGTTCTTCCTATGGGAAGAAGACTAGGGCTGTGAAGTTTGCACACGATTTAATAAAGGTTGGCTAAGTGAAACCTAAGGAGATTATTAACCTGATTAATGGTCCAATGCCTTCAATAAAGAGCACATGGGGACAGCTTTATTCCTTTGTACAACCAGAAAATATAAAAATAAAAAAGAGTGAGATGAAAAAACAAAACACATATAGTGAGAAAAAGAGATTGAAAGAGAAACGCAGTATAAGTCCAGAATGTCTCTGGAATTTCCATGATATTGCTTGCACATGGCCTATGACACTAAACATCTTCACGAAACCATCATTCTTCTCACTAATAGAAGTGTACAAAATACCAATCAGAGTGTACCTAACACTAATTGTGTGGTTATTAGGTACCAATGAGTCAGTTTCCACTCATATCAACACAACAGAACAAAGTACAACCTAGCCTTGTGCCACTCTCACACTTGTTCCTGTGCCTAAGCCCATTGTTACAGCCACTGTGCCAATCTATCCCCTTTGAGGACAGTTCTTTTTACCTTCCCCTCTACTTTACCCACCATAATGTCCTTCCCTAATGGTTTCTCCTGACAGCATGTACAAAGTAGGTTAGATGAAGTCTTCATACTTTTTAAAAAATACTAGTATAAGTATATAAAAAACATTGCTCTATTTACTGCTCTATTTTTATCCTAATGACCATTTTTGAACAATTAGTGATTGTAATACAAGACAATGTCTTCCTTTACAGAATTATATTAACTGAATTGGAACTCAGCTTTCCCTTATCTCTTGCCCTTTCACAGGGCCCTTAACTAATTCAATGGCAATTTGTTCCTGGGCCTTTCAAGTGTTGATAAAATATATTCAAACCTTTTGTAAAGTCTTAGGTTATGCTATAGTCCACACAAAATCTCTTCAAGCAGAAAATTTCATGACCACTTTACAATAATACAAATGCTAAACTGAGATTCCTGACCTTTAAATGAGCCAGCTATAAAAAGACCTCAATTAAATCAATATGTGTGAAAAAAATTAATATGTGTGTGACTCTATGAAGAGATCTAGAACCCCAACCAATTAAATATAGCATTCCACAACCTCAAAATCCCATAAAAGGTGGAAGTAATCCTTGAACTTCCCTTGGTAAGGGGCAAAAGGATTTTGCATGCAATTTAATTTATCTGTCTACTCTATGCTCCTGTTTTTTTTTGGGGGGGGGAGGGTAAATTGTATTTAATTTTGACTAGAATAACCTTGTGTGTGAAAAGTTTTAAAATGTTATGCCTTCTAAAACAATATTATCATGTTATTCAAAAAATAAAGTTTACCCAAGAAGCCACAATAGTTTTTCTCTCAAACTGGAAAGTAGCTAAGTAGGCAAGAAATATTGAATTTGCCAAATTGGTCCCAAAGGCTTAAACTATCACAAACTGGTAAAAATTATAGGAACACAAGAAATAAGTTCAAAGTACTAGTAAAGTTTTCTAGCCACTCCAACAGTACAAAAAGAGAGGTAAGTTTCTTCTGGGATTGGGAAGTAACCTCTCTGTGTTTAACTAAAGAGGTATTTAGGAAAGAAAATGCAAACATAGTACTTATCCATTTACCAAAGTGATCATATCGAGAACCTTTTATGGGCTAATTTCTGCCTGAATAAAGTATTTGTAAGATCCTTCTTACTGAAGGAATTCCTGATAAAGTACACACTAAGTATACTCATGCAAAATTTCCCTTCTACAATGTTTACGGAGATTTGCTCCAGATATCAGCTGGTATCTGAGAGGAACCCGGGTGGGTTACTAGTTAGGCTGTGAACTCCAAGGTTGATCATTGAAATCCATTCACTTCTCAGTAGGATAAAGATGAGGCTTCTTCTCCCAAAGGGATTTGTAGACTCACAAAGTCCAAGGGCTAATCTGTCCTATAGGATGACTGAGAATCAGAATGTACTAGATGGCAATAAGATATTTTTTATTTGATCAGTTTTTGGTTGGATCAGTTTTTTTTTAATTTAATGGCTCACATTACTTATCTTAAAACCCACCAAGACAAATCAAGATGAATGAATAATATTAATCTAAGTGAATATAGACTGTTGAGTAAATTTACTTTCTTTTTTCTTCTCACTCTACCCCTCACCCCTTCCATCTTTTTAATTTTTACATTGAGAAATTAATTATATTATCATGAATGTATAAAATATAAGGATAAGGATGAAGAAACAGGGTTAAGTTTATACCCAGTCGGACACAACCACCCCAATGCAAATCACTAAGAGTGTGCAACAGAGCATGCTGTTCCAGATGGAGTGCCAAGGATATACTTTGGGACCAGGGAATGGCACCCCATCCAACTCAAACCTCCTGGAGGTCAACAACAGACCTTGAACTTTATACAGGTTTTTATATTAATACTATTTTTATTTTTTTTACATGTTTGTATAGCACATTGAGGGGTTTTCTTGCTGTTGTTATCATTGTTTTATTTTCTTCAGTTGCTTCATTTTAGGAGGCCTTTTTTTGTACATATTTTTACCTCTGCAGGTCTATCTAGACTAGATAGGCTGGACAAAGAATCTGGAGGCGAAAATGACAGAACTGATGGCTCCAAGGCAGGGAACATGGGAGAGGGGGAAGAGGAGGAAAGGAGGTGATGTCGACCAGCCAGGGAAAAGGGAATAACAACTGATACAAAATCAGTGACAAGGTGGGTGAGAGAAGTCTAATAGGGACTGATTAAGACTAATGTAACAGAAAATACTGAAACCCAAATGGAGGTTGAGCATTGGGATAAGAGGGAAGCAAATGGAAATAGAGAAAGGAACTGGGGGATAATGAGCATTTATAGAGGTTCAAATACAGTTATGTACATAGGTGCATATATTTATAAGTAACGATGGAGAAATAGATCAACGTGCATATTTATAGGGTTAGTAGTAGGACAGCAGATGGGCATTGGATCTCCACTCAAGTACTTGCTTGGTACAAGAACACTTTGTTCTATTAGATTGGCATTTCAAGATGCTCACCTTTCCAACACAATCATTGAAGACAAATGTGTGCATAAGCAAAGATGGTGAAGAAATCTGAGGATATCCGACTATCAAAAGAGGTAGTGTCTGGGGTCTTAAAGGCTTGAAAGTAAACAAGCAGCCATCTAGCTCAGAAGCAACAAAACCCACATGGAAGAAGCACACCAGCTTGTGGATCACGAGGTGTCAAAGAGATTAGATATCACGCTTCAGGAACTAAAAAGCATAACATTGCATGCTCGCTTTCCTGATATGATCGCTGAAGACAAATGTGTGCATAAGCTAATGTGGTGAAGAAAGTGGATGGTGCCCGGTTATCAAAAGATATAGCATCTGGGGTCTTAAAGGCTTCAGTAAACAAGCAGCCATTCAGCTCAGAAGCAACAAAACCCACATGGAAGAAGCACACCAGCCTGTGTGACCACGAGGTGGTGAAGGGATCCAGTGTCAGGCATCAAAGAGCTAAAATTATATCATTATTAATGAGGGGGGGCATACAGATTAGGGACCCAAAGCCCATCAATAGGTGAAGCGACATCCTCTTGCAGAGGGTTTTCAGGGAGGAAAAGAGCCAGTTAAGGTACAGGGTAGTAGCAATGAAATAAGCTACTTTCCTCTGGTTCTCAAATGCTGCCTCCCACTCACTATCTTGATCCCAATTCTACCACATAAATCCAGCTAGACCAGGAGATGTACAGTGAATTTGGAAACATGGGGAATTTAGGATAGATAATCACTCAAGACTAATAATAGGAATGGTAATACCAGAAGGGTGGAGGGCTAGTGGAATGGAAAGGGAGAACCAATTTCAGGGATCTACATGTAGCCTCCTCTCTGTAGCACAGACAACAGGGAAGTGAGTGTAGGGACACATTGGACAGTGTACAGGATGAAAATAATAATCATTTGTAAATTACTAATCATTCATGGGGGTGGGGGGGAAGGAAAGGAAATATAGGGAGTTGATACTGGGGACCTGGGTGGAGGGAGGATGTTTTGAGAGTGATGATGGCAATAAGTGTGCAAATGTGGCCTGCATACAATTGATGTGTGTATGGATCATGATGGGAGTTGTATGAGCCCCCAATAAAATGATTCATTAAAAGAAGAATGGAGGAAGAAGAAGCTTATACCAAGGGCTCAAGTGGAAAATATTTTGAAATGAATATGGTAATATGTGTACAAACATGCTTAATGCAAATGATGTATTGAATGTTATAAGAGCTGTAAAAGCCCCCAACAAAATAATTGAAAAAAAAAGAAAAATACTAAATAATATTTAGTATTATTTGTTTTGTTTCTCCCATTTGCTTTCTCTTCCCAAAATTAGGGGAATTACTGGCATTTCAAATGCCAGTCATCCAAAATAAGTGGGTTTTTTTGGAGCTTCTTAACTAAGAACAGACCAGAAAGAAAGACTCAAGGAGCTCTGAAAGCCCAATGAATAGATTCAAAACAGTGTCAGATACCGGGGACCTCATAGTGTCAGATACCAGGGACCTCATCTGAAGGAGTTTGGAAGCACAACATTGTCTGACATCATGCCAGAGGTTGGACTCCTCCAGGGGAGGACACTCAATACGATGGAGGAGGAGCTGCTTTCTCATAGAGGAGTTTACCATGGCAAAGTGACCCAGGTGAAGCCTGTGGGAGTGGAACCTTCAGAATCTTCATTTGTTGATAGAGTATGACTCAAGGTAAAGAGATAAAGCTGCGAAAACCTGCTAATGATTGGAATGTGGAATGTGTGAAGTATCAATCTAGAAAAATCAGAAGTCCTAGGCTTAGGGTGAGGAAATGGACTGGAATTGGCCATTTTGAATCATAAAATCATGTGATTTATTATGCTGAGAAAAACACAGTCAAGAGGCATGGTGTGGCATTGTCATAAAGGGCATCTCAAAAATAATCATGAAGTATAATACTATTTGCAATTAGATTATATTTATTCATCTTCCAGGAAATCCAATCAATGCAATTGAGATTGCAGCTCAAGGCTTGCATTTTTTCTAAGCACAAAACCTAGTGATGAAGAATTTGAAGACTTATACCAATGACTGCAGTCTGAAATTGATCAAATATGCAATCAATATTCATTTATAATTATTGGTGATTGGGATGCAAAGCTGTAAAGAGGAAAAACAGTAGATGGGAAATATGATCTTGGTGGTAGAAATTAGGATGGAGATTGTGAGATAGAATTTTTCAAAATCAATTTTTCATGGTAAATGCCTTTTTTCAACAACATAGAAGGCAGTTCTGCATTTGGTCATTTACACATGGAACAGATATAAAATTGATTAAATCTGTAGGAAGAGATGCTGGGAAACTCAATAGTAGCAGCAAAAAGCAGGCCAGGGGCTGACTGTGGGACACACCATCAGTTGCTTACATGTTATTTCAGGATAAATCTAAAGAGAAGCAAAATAAACCCACAGAACTGTAAATGCCACCTGAGTTTGTCACACCTGAATATTGAGCGCATACGAAGAACAGATTTGATGCTTTGAAGAACCTAATGGCGAAAGACTTGATGTGCTGGGTTAGGCCATCAGGGCCAACATTTATAAAGGAAGCACAAGTCATTTAAAAAATGAGGAAAGAAATAAATAAAAAATTGAAGAAAGAAATAAAAGAAAAAAGTGAATGACAGAAGAAACTAAATAGAAATTTTGAAAGGTCAGGTTGAGAAAGCAAAGCCAAGTATACAAAGATCTAGAGTTAGGAAACCAAAACAAAAGAATATGCTCAGACTATCTTACTGAGAAAAAGAAAGGGCAAGAATGCAAGGCTTGAGTTGCGATCTTAAGTTATTCTGTGGCCCACATACTGAGTGGTTCAAGAAGTGCCAAGAGAAGATGAGAAGAATACAGAACCACTGTACCATTTCAAAAGGTAGCATATGAGTAGGAATCAATCGTGCTAAAGGAAGGAGTTTGTGCTGTACTGACAGAACTATCTAAAAACAAGGCTCCAAAAATTGATGGAATATCAATGAAATATTTCAACAAGCTGCTGAAGCACTAGATGCACTCATTTACCTATGCCAGGAAATTTAGAAGAGAGTACCTTGGCCAACAATGAAAGAGAGCCATACTCCTGTCCATTTCAGAGAAAGGTGATCCAACAGATGCTCAAACTATAGAGCTGTAACATTCAGGCAGTTGCATAACCTACTGTCAACTGGAGGAGGGGGTAGAGTCTAGCCTGTCAATCAGATCCCATCTTGATGACCTCATTTGGATTTGCAATGAAGATAAATATCTCACTGGAGACCAGACACACTCTCTCTGCT